>JAQGBH010005979.1:0-13269 GCA_034698265.1 Sminthurinus aureus | reverse complement strand
CATAATTATGCGTTTGGTCAAACGCGCACAATAAACAAAACAATTTGGTGACGAGTTTTGCCCCACGCTCCTTTATTTTTCAGCTTTCACGTTTTGTACCTCCTGACTTTCTTTTGCTATCTTTGCATTCTGTTTTGTGTTTTGTAGGACCTTTTTTTTCTGACAGTAAGGAAATTCCAGCCAAGTATTTCCTTCATTCTTCATCCTCCGTCTTTACCTTTTTCATTTGTGTTGAATCAACTGTACCCTAGAATCTAGAGTCTAGAATCTAGAATCTAGAATCTCGAGTCTAGAATCTAGAGTGATGAATTGTTGATTTTCCGAGGGTATTTCCATTTTGCTCCTTCCTTTGCCCATTTTCATTTCCATTCTCATTCCTTTTTAGGATTGCATTGTATCCTCTAAAATTACCTTGAACTTGAATTGAGCAGCGAAGAGCGGAAAGTGAACAGTGTTAAGAGTGAATAGTGAGGATGGTGCATGAAATGGAAAGTGGAAATGGAATCTTCACGGTGCATCTATCTTTCAACTTGACACCTACGTTGCACGCACTTCAACTCAACATTCAACTCCATTCATTCACTCACTCACCATTCCAAATTCCAAAAGATGCATCATTCTCCTTTCTCTATTTTCTAGTTTCTAGTTTCTAGTCCTTTCTTTGCACATTCCTTCGTCTGCATCGTCTGCAATGCAGATTGCACTTTTCAAATTGTAGAAATTCTGATGAATATGAGATGAGATGAACTAAAATGAAATGGAATGGATTCACATGGAGAATGGGGAATGGAGAATGGAGAATGGAGAAGGAGTTACTTGAAAACTTTTAGTTGCAATTCAAATTTTGCATTTTAGGAAGAAACGGGAAAATGTTCTCGTCAGTCGTCAGTGTTCTGTATCTGCATTGGTAATGTATTTAGTTAGGACTATCTATCTATCTATCTATTTTCTATTTTATTTCATATCCCATTCCACACGCAGTATGAGAAATTTCCCGTCTTCCCGTCTCTTTCCCTCTGATGTGTTCTGGTGTGGTCTATTTAGTTGGTGTGAAATGAAACCTTATGCTTTCTCTCCAACGCTCCAACGCTCAGTCCAAGAGAAAAGAGAAAATTATCCACGAGTATCCATAAGATGACAATGAAGATGAAGATGAAAATGACGACGATCATTGAACATGTTGGATGTGGAGAGTGGAGAGGAGAGAAGGAGAAAGTGATAATCATATCCGGATCCGCTTGGACGCCGCTCCTCTAACTTTGTTCCAGCCTCAGATAAGGAAGTTTGGGACATGATACGGATACGAATACGATTACGATTACGACTACGACTACGGATACGTTGCTCCATGTGTGTTCCTGTGCGTAGATGCGTAGATATTAGACATGTGTGAGGAATATCCTACTTTGTACGTATGTACGGGTATCTTCAATACACATTTGTGTAGAGTGTAGAGTGTAGAGTGTAGAACTGTAGAGTCAGTACATGCGGCATACGGATACTTTTACATGCGAGGGGAAAGAGGGGACTCGTATGACTCTGTACTCTGTATCTCTGTGTAAATGATCCTCTTCAACTCCGGCTCATCAATACACACTACACTCTACACGCACGCTGGCAAACTAATGTCAATTTACGTCCGCATCTCCCAACATCCTCATTCCAACGCAGCTCAAGTCTCAAGTCAAGTCACAGTCGTAACCATATCAGTTGAACCATCAACTTTATATCATGTCGTATCATCTCCCACCCGATGCTCCACACTCGACTTTGGATGTTAGATGCATTCACTTTTACATTGTCCTTTACATTCGTGTTCAACTTGTTTAGCCCTCCCCGGGCAAGTCGACAACTGCATCCCGCTGCATCCATCCACACACACTGGATTTTCTGTCCTCATTTTCAACCGCAAAAGGAAATTCATTTCACTTTACTATTTACTATTTACTACATTTCGTGCGTGTAAAATGCAAACATATCAGACACGCATTATCATTACACGGGATGCAAATGAAAAGATGATTTAGAATTTTATCTCCTTCTCTACTTCTCCAGTTCTCTAGACTCTAGACTCTAGACTCTAGACTCTATTGATTCTAGACAATAACAACACATAAACAATGACGTAGATACCACTACATTTTATATATTGTAGACTTCAAACTCTAGACTATAGCGATGTTCACTACGTACAAAATGTGCACAAAACTTGAAAAATCCCGACAACCCAGCACGCAGATCACAAATAGGACAAAGTGTGTCAAAATCCATACTTTTACCCTAAAATAACCCCGATGATTTCTTCAGCCCCACTAAATCTACTTTCTACCGTTGCCGATGCCCCTGAAAAAAACATTTCTTTCACTTTTCCCATGGAACGCGGTTCATTGCATAAAAAATTGATTGGATGGAATGACTACTGTAGTACACTAGTAACTGGAAAGATTCTCCCTCCTTGGAGATTGGAGATATATCGTAAAATAAAAACTGGAGGGGTGTCTCAACAAGAGACAACAGATAATACTCGTGCTCTTATGATGCATCACATTACATGTGCATAAAAAGAATATTCATGCTTTATGTGCTTTACATTTATGTACTTTGTACTTTATTTCAATTGTGCGGAATGTGACATTTATTTGTGTATCTAGTATCTAGTATCTACAATTCACTTTCCCCGTTTTCCAACCCCATTTTCATGCCCTCTTCGTAAGTGAATAAACAGAGAGAGAGAGAGAGAGAGACTGTGCTTAGAAAATACAGTTTGGTGCCTATGTACTTTGTATCTTTGATATGCATTTTGTTACACTACGCATATCACAACAAGATGAGACACGAAACAAGAGACACGAGACGTGACACAGATAACATGGAAAGTGTAAAATGTACATTGTGCAGTTTGGAGTTTGGAGTTTGGATAGGGCCAAAGAAACTAAGTAAATTCAATGTGAATTCAAGGGAAAGTTTTCTCTGAGCGTATTCTCTCTTTGTTTGTTCTGTTTTCATTCTCTTTTGTTTTTGTTGTGTTTTGCCTTGTTTTTCATACGCCTTGTTTAAATATTTATGAATATTCCATCATTCGTTCGGTTGACTTAATATTCCGTTTTTTAATTGTGCTCTGGTTGAGCATTGAGCATCGAGGATTGAGGATTGAGGATTGAGGATTGAGTGTTGGAACTGAGCAGAGAAGTTAGCGGAGGCTTAATTTCCATTTTCATATTCCCATAACTAGCATAATATCTATGGTATCTATGGTAACATGCCTTGCTCTGCTTGGTATTTTAAGAAGAGAGGAATTTGTATTTATACACAAAATATTGATATGAAAAGCGGAGGAAGGAGAAGGAAGAAAAGAAAGGAGAAAAGCAAGATTTTCTCTTGAATTTTGAATCAAGGATTTGGATTTCAGATTCCGATTTCCGAGTAAAGTATTATTATTTACTTTTTCGCTCTGTTTTTCTTCTCCTTTCCAGTCCAATTCTCCATATACCATATGCCACAAAACTCAACTCTGAATACAGAGAGCTTGTAGAAAATACTCGGTTCTCGGTTCTCGATTCTCAGTACTTTGTACTTTGTACGTTGTAAGTACAAGTCTAATGGTATTTATTCCCTATTTTATACAAGACGAGAAAGATGAAAAGGAGGAGCAGAAGAATAGCGGAGCAGAGCGGAGTGGTGGAAATTGAAATGAAAAAGGTGGATAATGAAATAGGATCGTATCATCATCTCCCATAATAGTTATTATCTCATCATGTATTATTATGATGAGTCGTCTCGTTTCTGTATCGGCTCTAAACTCTAAACTCTGGATTCTACGTTCTACATTCTATATTCTAGACTCTAGAATCTAGAATCTAGACTTGAGTCTCGAGAGGAGAAAGAGCCACTCTTCTCCTTTTCCTTTCCGCTTGCACATTGTACAGTATGTTTTGCTTATGGAGTAGAAGGATTTTAAGTGGTTAAGCTGATTATGTGGTTAGATAAACAGGCTGAAGGGAACCAACTACCAAACTACAAAAACTACCAACTAGCGGCTAGCTAAACAGCCAGAGCTACAGCTACAATACAGCGCTAAGCAATAAGCAGCATCATACATTTCTCTACACACTATACACACAATTTCCACGGCATGAGCGAATCCTCCTTTCTCAAACAAAATTCAATTCAATTCAACTCAACTGAATGCAACTGGAAGGAACCGGGAACATTTTCCCTTGCACTCCAACGCATTATGTTGAGGATGGAGGATGAAGGATGAAAATAGCGAATGAAAATATTTGGTTGAGCATTCTCAAATTCTCTAAAGGAATACAGATACTGATACTCGTAGATATTTCCAGCTCCCTTGGTTTGGTTTCTTTCCTTTTCTCATAATATTTTCCTGCTGCCATCCCTTTTCCTACACCGTACATCGTACATCATACAGAAATCCAAGTATGCACAGAAATAATAGTGGAATCTTGAATTTACTGTAAATCGCAATAGATTGGTTTGGTGTTTGGAATTTTGAGTTTAGAGTTTAGAGCTTGGATCTTCCCCGTTTCTTTGGGATCCTCCTTAACAAATTTAACGGTCCATCTTCGACGCTCGCAAAATGCACATTTAAATGTACATTGTACATTTTACAACATTTTGTGACCACATAATATATCTAAAATATTATGTAAGTATGCCCAATGCCCATGTGAGTTACAATGTTTTGTCATAATATTTGCAAAAGGAGATTTTTGACAACCGTTATTTTATTTAAAACAGTGCTGAATGTTTCTGTTATGTGAAATGCGTGTATAGATTAAAGAGTGCAAAATGAACCGAAAAGAAAGTTGACGCTCCAAGTTCCAATTTCCAATTGTCCAATTTTGGGAAGAAAGAAAAAGTGGAATTAAAATGAGACTTTTGGCTGTGGTTTTGGGATGTAATTGAGAATTTCTATGTAAAAAAACATGAGACATCTGTATGCCTTTCTTTTTATGTATCTTTTTTTCACTCTTCAATCCAATCCAATCCAAAATCCATAATATCCTTGGTTTTCTCTTGCCAAAACTTGAAGAGAAGACGCAGTTTTTAATGTTGGTGTTATTTATTCATCTCATTTATTAGAAATCGAAATCAGATACAGTGTACAGTGTACAGTCAAAATCCAAAGCAAAATCTAAAGAGAAATCTAAGAAAATTGAACTAAGAAGAGAATGATATGAAACTGTCACGTCTAACAACAAACAAGTCCAGGATTCTAGGATTTCTTTGGTATATTTTCTTTACACATGTTATGTTTAAAGACGGCGCAAAATTTTCTCTGTAACGTATTAATATCATTCCATTTTCCCAGCTTGTTTTTGCTCCAGTGTCTCGCCTTCGTTGCGTAACGTAACGAAAGTCGTAAATAAGGAAATACGGAACTACGGAACATTTTGTTGTCTATAATGACAAAAACAAAGTTATCAAAAACAAAGTGTAGAGACAGAGTTTTGAGAGACAGGAAATAGTACAAAGTAAGAAAGAAGAGACACCAAAATTAACATTTCATTTGGGGTACTTTCCGCTCCAATTCCCTTTTCCTGTCAACTCTAGACTCTAGATTCTAGACTCTAGACTGTGGATTGTGGATTGTGGATTTTAGATTGTGGATGGAAAAGTAGGAAAAACAAAAACAAAACTTCTCATTTCATCAATCTTTCGTTTCTTTGTCTTTGTTTGTTGTATTTGTCAACGTTGTCTCGAGTCTCGAGTCTTGAGTTTCAAGTCTCAAATCTCAAGTTTGTTACATTTCAAGTCTCAAGTTTCAAGTTGAAGTGGGAATTCGGTATGCCATTCCAATTAAGTGTGACACGACAGGACACGACACGACGCAAAAAGATACGGTTTATCCGTAGTATAAAGTATAAGCAAATCTCTATTTTGTCATCAACTCGAAACTCGAAATCCAAATCCATATTTTGTATTTGTACTTTGCATTTTGTATCAAAGTCACAGTCTCTGTTCAAACTCTGTGCAAAGTTTGCTGAGAAATTGATGAGTCCTCTGCAAAAAAATGCGGATTATAATTTTGAACAAGTTCAATTTATGCTACATGATCTAGATTCTAGATTCTAGATTAGTGATACAAATCTCGAGTTTGGAGTTTGGAGTTTGGAATTTCAAGTTTCTCATTTCCCCAATGTTTGGCGCAGAAAATTATAGTACTATCTGTAATTTCTATAATTTATCAAGTAGATGAAAACAAAATTCTGATATTTCTACAAGTTTTCGACGTTTGTTTTTTCTGCTATCAAAATCTCATTATTTTAGTCTTTTTATATTATTAGCAACTAAAATTAAGTTTGTTTTCTTTTATGATTTTATGGTTCGGATTTTGTGGTAAATATGGATGATGGATATGGATACAGTTGATGATATTAAAAATTCTATTATGATGAATCATGACAAACCTCAATTCAAAATCAAACTACATTTTCCGGCAATACAATTTATTTATTATTATTATTATTCAAAGACATTTATATTTATATTTGCATTTGTTTTGTATTTCTTTCCTCTTGTGGTTGATTTTCTTAATGTTCTCGGTTTCACTGTTGGTTTAATATCACATATAAGCATATCAAATGTCATGATTAGTTTTGGCCCTAGTTTTATCTTCGTGAAACATGCCACATTTTACAAAATACAAAATACAAAACGACGTACAAAAGTACAAGACAAAATTCAGTATTGAGTATTGACAAAACAAGAAATACAAGACACAAAACACACAAGTTTTCCACAAGTCCATCGCATGAATTTGTAAAGAGTCAATTCAATTCAATTCAATGAGTTTGGGGTTTGGAGTTTGGAATTTGGAATATCCAGGAAAACAAAGTAGGAAAAATAAAATAAATAAACAGGTTGAGCGGAAAGTAAGCCAAAGAAAACCACAAGAAAAACTTGTAAATTGTACATAATAATTAAGCTCACTTTCGCACAAGTTTTACCCCTCTCCACTGTTTTTATGTCCAACTATTTGCCAGGTTTCTTTTACTTTGTTTTGTCCACATGTCTTTGTCTTTGTCTTTGCCTTTCCTATATTCTGTATTTTGTATTTTGTATTTTTGTTGTACAAATATTATCCACTTTACCCAAGTCAGTACTGCAGAGTTTCTTGGATTTCGGAATTTGGATTTTGGATTGAAATTGAAATTGTTCTGATATGTTTTTGAGCTGTCGAGTAATTTCACGTCTTGTTTATCATTTGTCCTTTGTCATTTATATGCTGAATATTAAGTTAAATAAACAAGAAACAAAACATGACAAATAACGGAGTCGTGAGTTAGTTTAGAGTTTAGAGTTTAGAGTTTAGAGGAAATCCAAATGGATTTGTTTTTCCCTACAGATATTTTCTCGTGTTGGGCGTTGAGAATTCAGTGTCCACACGAGATACGAGTCACTGCCACTGTAAAAGAACCAAGATAAAGTTTTTCCTCGGAAAGAGAAAACGGGAGGAGACAGGACAAGAAAATAAAAGGAGTTTCTACTTTCTAGTTTGTCTAGTTTGTACAGTTTGTACAGCGATAATACTTTTAAATTGTCCAAGTTGAAACTTTTCGTAGGTACTTTGGTTTGGGTTAGCTTTGGTTTGGTTTTGGGGTTATTTTGGAGACACCTCTTTTCTCTTCTCTTTTCATTCTTCTCCTTTCTCTCCAGTTTCCAGTTTAACATGTGGCTAAATAGAAAGTTAAAAGTAGAGGAGAAATGGAATGTTTGGTGGTTCTTTTCCTTGTATTTGCTCTTTCGATTTAGTTTTCTAATACTTTTTAAGCGAGGCTCTGACAAAACGCTCGACGACACGACTTGAACGTTGAAGACTTGAAACGCTTGACGAAGGATGACACGGGCCAAGGCCATTGTTTAACATTTTTCAAAAGTTTTGTATCGCCCATCCAAAATCGACATTCGACATCCAGAAGCAAAGTTGACAGAGGACTAAATACAAAGAAGAGAAGGATAAAGACAAACGCAAAGACAAAGACAAAGTGGAGACCGGGAGAATCGTGAATCGAGAATCTAGAACCTTAAATTGAGAGCCAATGTAAACATGATATTCAAATCACAAATGGGACTTTCTTTCTTTCCTTCTTCTCTTCCTGTTTTAAGCATACATTTGTTTCCTCTCGGTTCTTGATTCTTGATTCTTGATTCTGATTCTTGAGTCGCGAGTCTTGAGTCTTGTGTCTGTGGGTTTTTGATCTTGAGACTTGAGACTTGAGAATTTCCCCTCTTCAATTCATCTTGTTCTTTCTTCCGTTTTCCCTTCTTTGCTTTGCTTTGCCCGGCTTTGGTTCCGTTTCCGTCTCCTCCTTGAAAATTGACAAGTTGTAGAAATTCAGGATTCAAGTGACATTGAAAGATAAAGAAAAAATGGGTTCTAGGGGAAAGGAAATGTCACCACTTTTTTCTCCTCTTCCGCCTTTCAGTCTAGACTCTAGACTCTAGACTCTAGACTCAAGACTCGAGACTCGAGACAAGACAAGTCAAGTTTTATTCCTCTATTTGCTATTTGTATTTCCTCAAGGTTAAACAACCAAAAACCAACTCATTTCCCATTTCTATTTCCAGTTCCAGTTCCATTTTGATCTTGTATCTTGAATTCCGATTTTACCATGTATAATGTGGGAGATGGAATTTCAATAGCTTTTGCATCCCGTTTACTCATTTTCATATTGTATGCTGGTCATTATACATGATAAATCCTGCGGTTTCCGTTCTATTTTACATTGTGCATTGTGCACATGCATTCCATTTCAATTCTAAATTTCCAATTTTCAA
Organism: Sminthurinus aureus; assembly: GCA_034698265.1. Lineage (NCBI taxonomy): Eukaryota > Metazoa > Arthropoda > Collembola > Symphypleona > Katiannidae > Sminthurinus > Sminthurinus aureus. The sequence goes on along the minus strand of JAQGBH010005979.1, from coordinate 4,467 downwards.
GGTTGGCTCAACAAAAGTGTAAAAGTAGAGAAGAGAACTGAGATAATTTTAATATTTGCATACTCAATCCCCAATGCTCAATCCCTAATACACAATACACAATGCACATGGTAGATGAGAGAACTCTTTAACTGTTTACTCTTTACTGGTAGGAAACATAAATAAATACAAATTCCTTTGAGAATTTTATTTATAGTCCATACACGTGTTTTCACTCCTTTTATTACAAACCGTATCACAGCCAGAATCCGAATCAGAATCAGAATCAGGGTGAGAATGCGGATTGAGATTAGATAGAATTGCGGGAGTATCTGAACACCTGGTGCTTGGTGCTTGGTAAGGCTGAAACACATACAATGTTGCGGAACTGCAAGTGGAACTAGAACCGGTAATGGCGACAGTTTAGATTTCACTCCACCAAAACTAGAACCAGAACCAGAATCAAAAGGAGAAACATCTTTATTTCCTCTAGCCACAGCGGAAGTGAAAGTTTATAACATGTATTAGATTGTAGATCCACAGATGCATATAGTATAGAGTATAGAGTATAGACATTTATGCGTAGCACGTGGTAGCTGGATATTGGATAGCCGCTGCTTATTATTACGACTGTATAAACAATTATCTTTTGTTGTACATTGTACATGCGGGAGCACACGGTTTTACACAGGTATTTGAATAGGCTGGGAGTTTGGAGTTTGGAGTTTGGAATTGTTGGTGAAAGTGTTTTGTTGGATGTGTGATGAAAGAAAATTCTGCTAATATTTACAGAGCTTAACTGCTCATATGGAAATGAAAATGGTAATGGTAATTGAGAGGGAACAACTCTGGACTCTAGAATCTAGACTAAAAGAAAGACAAAGACAAAGACAAGGACAACGAGAGAAGAAAGTAGAAGAGCTCTTCTCGCTTATTTACACACTCAACACTCAACACTCAATCCTTCTTGCTCTGTTTCTCATAGTCATTTTCATAGTCATTTTCCTCACTCTTGCTTGTTTTCTCCTCTATGTATTTAATTAGCATTTTCTTCTCGCCACTCGCTACTCTTTACTCTCTTTCTCTTTTTCCTCTTCTTTGATCATCCCAACTTCCGAGCCCCAACTTCCCACATCCAACCAAATGCAATTCAACCAAACATTACAAACTGTTCCAAGTGCAATTGTCTCTACTTCCTGTGGAGTTTTGAGCGTCGAGTGTCGAGTGTCGAGTCTCGAGTGAGCTCTTAAAGTGGAGACTGGAGACTCGAGACTGGAGACACCAAACATTAGAAATTAGACATTAAACATCCTCTTTCCTCTAGCCCACCTTTGTACGATAATTGTTGTTACACTTGCTTTGAACATTGAACGTTGGGCGTTTAAGTTGAAGCTGCATGCGGAATGGAACATTTTGTCCCATTTTCCATTAAGGACGGTGATTGTGTACAAAACACAAAGCTCAAAGCTCAAAGCACAAAGCTCAAAGCAGGAACTAAAAACTACAAACGTGTGCTAATTTGTAATTTGTAGGGCATTTCAAAGGGAAAGTCGGTCATGTTCAAAGATGAGAAAATATAAAGAGAAAAGAGAATTTCAATTTTTGGGTTAAAATAATTATGTCAAAGTTTACACTGTTTTTTCTATTTACTCAACCCGTGTTTTTTGCTGTATACACAAAATACATAGACTCCAGACTCTAGACTCTAGACTCTTGACTGAAGAGAAGGTAAAGTCTCTTTGCAAAAAACTATTTGTGTGAGATTTTATATTGAATTCCTTCACTTTCACACACTATTTTTTAAATGACACAATATCACCTACAACCCACAGCCCACAAATGGGCCCTCCATTTCCATTTTTCTTGTTGAAATTGAAAACCGTGGGAGATTTGAATTTGAAAATGCATCTGTGTCAGTTGTCGACAATAGATAATAGATATTAGATAATACACACCCACACAACACACAACACAAATTTCTATGCTCTATTTATCGGGATGTGAAATTTATGAGCAACAATTGAAAATAATATGCTCCATTTCATGGGAAATTCTTCTATTGTATTGTTGGCGGAAAAGAGGGATTTAAAATTATGCTTCATTTTATTTATGTAAGCAGCGGGGAAAATATCCATCCATCTATTATCTACAAAAGAAGAATGGGAATTCAGGTTCCGATTTTTGAAAGATGAATGAATTTGATATTCTCAATTCTCAATCGTCCATTCTCAATTCTCAATCCTCAATTGTCAAAAGGAAAACGGGATCAGAAACTTATTATTATTATTATTATTATTGTCATTTTCCATTTAAATATGGATGAATCTCAATAATTTAAATGTGCACTCACATTTTTCTTGTACATAAATATTTTTCCATTCTTCTGGTCCCCTCTTTTTTTGCATATTTACTGATACAATTACAACCATGAATCACGAACCATGATTTTTATTAATATCTGTTGCATGTGTATTTTATTAAGGCTCAAAAACTCCATTTTTGAGCCTTCTTTTTATTCCTCTTCAAGTCATTCATAAAAATACGAATACGAGTACAATAAATAGCCCATGCATTGTACATTGTGCATAGATTTTTTCATTCATTCATGTCGATTTTTTGTGGATATTTATGAGTGGGAATGTAATTGAATTTTCCAACCTGACTACAATGCATGTAGTGTATCCGATTGAATCGGGTTGGAAATTGAAAGGAACCTGTTTTGTTATTTGTTATTTATTACATGGTAACGCGTAGAGAGTGGAGGGATTGTGTATTTGTGCCATATTGTATTTTGCATTGTGTTTTCTATTGTACGTTGTGAACTAATTTGATTGAATTTTGTCTATTTTCTTTTCTTTGTACAGAGATTTACGATGGTAACTACACGGCGGAATTGGGACCAGACGCCCACGTCGAGTTCCCTGACATCCTGTCGCCTTTGGAAATTGGTGAGTATTGAGTAATGAGTATTGAGTATTGATTTGACTATTCATTTTACCCTATTTTGAGTTTTTCCACACCTTAATTTTTTTACCATTAAAAATTAACTCTAGTTGAAAAGATTTAAATATTATTATTATACTGTATCTGATAAAAGGTGGGATTTTCCAATATTTTCATGTTGAATCTTGGAAATTGAAAATTGAAATGCATTGAATATTGAATATTGAATTTTGAATTGACAAGGTCAGTCATATAATTTTCATACTGACCACCGCGAAATTTTAAGAGTAGGATTTCTTTGAAACTTTTGTGCATTGGACTGGCGAGTTTTTACCATTTTGTTAGTTTCCGTTTTGTTTTCGGTTTGGAGCTTTTTGAATGTCCTTAGGATTACATGATCAAATTAAATGTACAGTTATGACTTTAGAGAGAAAAGGTCCTTTTCCCATTAAAAACGTTATGGACAATGACTAAATGCTCATAAAGATGAAAAGCCAGAGCGAATACCAGTGCCACTGCCAGCGGTGCAAGTAAATGAAGGACGTACTACAAATTTTTTACGACCTTTTTTATTTGCAACATCTCTCCCAGTTTTCAGTTTCTAACTGAATGTAGAAAGTAGAAAGAGACCTGAGACTCGAGACTCGAGACAGAAATGGTGGATGTAAAATGAAATATGTAGTAAAATTTCAGAGTTTATTCACTCGTACTTTCTGTGTCATTTGAATTGTGGATTGTCTCGAGTTTCGAGTCTAAAACATTGAGCATTGAGCCTCGAATTTCCAGTATAGAGTCTTAAGTTTAGAGTCTTAAGTTAAAAGTTTTTGGATGAACCGTCAAGTTGACATAAATTGAAAGTTTACACCGGTATTAAGTTGAGTGGATCTGAAACGGGAACTGGAACTAGAACTGGAAGGTAAAAGTAAAATGAAATAAAAAGAAAAGAACGGAACAACTTTACATAAAAATGAGAATGACAAAAGACTAGAAACTAGAAACTAGAAACGGGAATAAAAATAAAAGATGTTGAATAGCAGATTATAAAAGGATTAACGATAATAATAATAAGAGTAATAGTAATGAGAAGGGTAATAAAAATTCAGGAATTCAAATTCAGAAATTCGTGCACTTAAATTTATCGTGTTTCTTCATAACTCCCGGGTTCCAGGGTTTTCATGTTCTCATGAAACGTCCAGTCCCATACACAGGACACAGTTTATTATTAGGCAGTATTCAAAAAAAACTAGGTATTTTTAGTTTATCCCTCTTTCCTGACGTGTCATCTACATTCTACATATATCCATTTCCATCTCCATTTCCATAGCTACACAAAACACCAAACACAAGACACAAAATATATTTGATGCTATAAAAAATATGGAAATTTTGAGCAAGTTTCCACGACAGAGGTGAATCTCATTCTTATACTTGATACATTTTACAATGTACAGCGTACAGTGTACAAGTAAAAATAAAGTCAAAAATCGTCACTTTGTGACGATTTTATATCGCCTTGAAAGCATAAATGCTTAAGGCTCCCGAAGT
>JAQGBH010005978.1:0-13270 GCA_034698265.1 Sminthurinus aureus | reverse complement strand
TGCTACTGATTGTGTTCTTTATGTTACCTACTTGGTACTTTCTTTCCACGTTGTGCCCTTGTGTTTGCATCGATGTGTATCACTTTTGCCTCATTTTCTTCCACCCGTATCGATCTGTTCCTGGGTATTTAAATATTGTCACTCATTCCGTACTCATGATTTGCTCTAATTGAAACTTCTTTCTGAATTCCCTGACTCTTCTTGGCTCCCGGCATCTACTACACAAGTTCAACCCTCTACAAGGATCTCACATCTCATCTTCATTGAACCACTATTTGACATCCACTGTCACCTCCGTGGCCCATGTCACGCCCTCCGCCTGAGACCACCAATTCAGACACACCCACCGCTCCTCCTAGTCGTCGCACTCGCAGCAGAGTGAACGTCGCTACACCAGTTTGGGTACCACCCCGGGATCTCTTGCGGAATCGCCGGGAACGCGCAGCCTCCGATAGCGACGCTGTCACCGCCTCCCAATCCTCCGACACCGGATCCTCTTCGGCTCCTTCTTCTTCAGGCGATCTTCCCAATCTTCCTGGTGCTGGTGTAATCGGCAGCACTTCCCCATCTGCTGCTCATTTCGCTACCTCACTTCGACGCCGCTCCTTTTCCGGCGCTTCATCCCGCCGTTCACACGGTCCACGGCCGATAGAGGCTCAAATTTCAGGGATTCTACGGAAATTGTTACTCTTTCACCCTCGACTGAACCCCGCTCTCGTCCACTCCGTGCCTTTGTATTCTCACTCGGCTCGTCAAGCCATACTCGAACGACAGGAACGTGAACAACAGGGACTCACTCCCACTGCCACTCATCCTCACGTCGTTGAATTTGTCCATGGTGAATTCGCCGCTCATCCAGAATACCGTCGTGGAGATCCTATTGCGCAGAATCGCAAATACATTGACCGTCTCATCGACGTTCTCCGTGTAGAGGAACTCACTATCCACTCACAACCACCCGATACTGTACCTCCTACTCCTTCACGTCGGCCTTTGAGTATACCATATACAGTACTCCTGAGCCTCCTCCTCCTGCTCCACCGGACGTCACTTCTCCCGCTGCGTCACCAGCCGCGACTTCTACACCCCCTTCTCCCAAACGACCGCCGCCAGCACCTACTCCACCTCCGCTTCGGACCCCTCCTCCATCACGGTCATCGTCTCCAGTCACCATGGCTATTACTCCGGACATCCATAATGATATGCTGCGAGCCGCAAAGCATCGCGTACAAACTGTGCAAACGGCTCTCAATAAGCATCAATCTCGTTCCTCGCTTTTGGACCTCGGAACTCTCGGCTACTACATCGACGATTTGAACTCTGTCAAACATGATGTCACCAAGATCCATTCCAATTGCTTCCTCCTTTTTCACAACGACGCGGCAGCTAGTCCCGCCGTCCATGACCTCACCACCGCTCTGAATGACCACTCCACTTTGACCCACGCTCACCGCACCGCCACCGTTGAGTCCCTTCAGCTCCGTGCGTCATTGTCTGCTTCCACTTCCACCACTCGTGTTAAATTGCCCAAAACCGAAGCACCATCCTTTTCGGGCAATCCCGCTGACTGGCCCAGTTTCAAGGATCAGTTTCACAGTCTAGTGGTTGCCAATACGACCATCAGCCTCACCGATAAACTCATCCTCCTCAAGCAATCCTTGTCCGGCGGTTCTGCTCACACCATGGTCACAGCCGCCGAACTGACTGACGCCAATTTTCAAATTTACTGGGACGCAGTGACTGCTCGTTACAACAACGAACGCGAAATCTGCAATGCCTGCCTTCGCCCTCTGTTCGCCCTTACACCGCTGACTTATCAACACCATAGTGGACTTCTTGTCGTCGTCGACACAACCACATCCGTCCTCACCTCACTGGCTTCCAACAGCACTAATATTGGTTAAAGGTCAAACAAAGAAACGTGAATCATGAGAGTGATTCATTTGTAACCTCTTTATTTTGAACATAAAAAGATCCATTCACATAATTACATAAATTTTATACAAGCATATTCACCAGCCACAAGCCACTTCAAGCCGAGCCAGACTATTATAGCTTTAAAATCATGAAGAATAAATTCATAGAAAAGTTCTTCTCGCACTCATCTGTAATTGCATATACATAATAAAAATCTCTTATCGTAAACGGGAAAATTAAGTTTTTTAATCAAAACAACGTTGGTCAGCTGAGCTTTTCTCAAAACCGGTTCCAAAACACAGGCCATCCGACGATGGTATACCTTGAAAAAGAAACTCCAAAAAACCCCTAACTAAAAACCATTCTCCACCATACTACCTTCCTCATCATGATGTAATTCAAGAATCGAGTTCCTCTACCAAATTACGAGTCATATTCGAAACAAGCAGTAATATTACCACCGTAGATTCATTAAATCAAATAATTGGTGTTAGACCAGTCGTCCAACGAGAACTCTTTAAGCAGTTAGTCAATAATCCTCGTTATTGTTGAGGAAAGTCCGGGTTAAATGTTTATGTAACCATAATTATGATTGAGGAAAATCCTGCTCATAACTATGGATAAGGAAAATACAATGTTAGATATTTAATACATGTATTGTGCCCATTCACTTGAGATTCAAGAAACATATAAAAGCCAGATTCAAGAAACATATAAAAGCCAGATTCAAGAAACATATAAAAGCCAGATTTTTCTCCATAATCAGGGAGTTGAGATCCAGCTCCAGTCCGAAGAACAACTAGCCTGCAAGAAGTAATCCCTTGTTTGTAATAGTGACTCAAGTGAACATAACACACAAACTACCAAGAACGTTGTTAGGTTATACACTCTATACTTGTTATCTCTTTTTAGTTATTCAATAAAGTCTTTCTATTAGCAAACTACACTCATTCTTACCCCGTTGCTCCACGAGTTGCTATTCACAAACATCAGAATAAATTCAAAAATAATAAAGAATTTTTTGACGATATTAACTTTGAAGATATTTCATAAGAAATTGATTTATATGGACTACAGTTAAAAATATTTGAACAAAAGAATCTGGTGATTACACTACAGAGTGTGAAACCTATTGCGAAACAGACTGTCCTCATCAAGCTGTACTTGAAAAGATCAAGACTCCATATTTTAAAATTAGTCCATCTCAAACGTTTTTACACAATTTTTTCCCCATTTACAATATTAAACGTTCTGACTCTGATTTTGAATTGTGTAATAATAACTTTGTAATTGTTTTTAAAGATTCTAAACATTTTGTACAAATGTGTTTTACTGTTCGTCTGATTCTAGTTTTGACATTAATTTTAGTTCTTTTTATCCACGTCAACAGGTTTTGTTACCAAAAAGATTAAAAGTAAAAAATGTCTAGTAAATTTGGAAAGTTAAAAACCCATTATTTATATCCATTGAAGACAAGTATGGAACGATAAACAGTAGAGCAGTAGTTGTACAACGTGACGACTTATTAAAGTGGCGTGGACGTTTTCTTAGAAGGTTGTGAGAAAACGATAACGATCCAGCTGGGTTGAGAAATGAAATCTCTCGTACAGTATTTTACCCTGCACTTAAGGTCAGGTTAGTAGTAAATAGCTTTTTCAAAAAGTAGGTCAAAATTTTCAAACTGGACTAGCTTTTTAAGCTTAAACGGTTCAGAGTTTCTGGACGCAGGATTTTTTAAACCAGAATGCAAAAAGGGAGCTTTTAAACATTGCTGCAATAAGCAATTATTTGTTAACCGATGTAATTGAAATGAGAATAGCCAGAGTCTTATGGCACCTATGCCACAAAATTTGAGTGCATTGGAATCAGATCAGTAGATCCCATCAAGACGTTATACATTTTTGCTTGTAAGTTGTATTATTGAGAGGAATTCTATTAGAGGAAACAACTGGTCAACTGTAATAACCATCAAGATATTTTTCGTTGATTACTGCGTCGAAGCACTTCAGAATAAATGTTACCGCGCATTTTCAAACAATAGAAACATTTTGGAATACAAGTGTTTTGCCTGACTGGTTCACATTTGCTTAAAACTTTCAACTTCATTTTAAGGGCCCAATGGTATGGTTTCACTTTGATTTTTGCTTATAAATTTTAGTCATAATTGCATTTAATCAGTTTCTAATATAGATTAAAAGTAGTTGACTACAATAAGTAATGTGTGGATAAGTATGCTTGGTGCCAAGTAACACGCGAAAATTTTTATGCATGTACATATCCAAAGCTTATGATATACATAAGCTTGTTCGGTTGGGGTATTTTATAATTTATGTACAATTTTTGAAAGAATGAGAAAAGTTTAGGTACCGTAACAAAAACACTGAACGACAATATATATATATATATATATATATATATATATATATAGAATATTCTAATTTCTTTGGAAAAAATAAAACAAAAACTATATTGGTAGAATAATTTGTTGTATAAGTTTTTAGTACTGTTTGTAAGGCTTCCTTAGTTGGCAATTGCTAGTTATTCACTCACGTCGAAAGTATCTATTTAGTTTTCCTTAGGTTGTGCTAAATTAAATATCAACAATTTTTTCAGCATACATTTGTTGTGTCGTATGTTTTCCATAAAAGTTTCTGAAAAAAGCTTTAACAGATTTCTAACAAATTGGTTAATTAATTAAGTATATGTTCCATACAGTTATAAAATCATTACTATTTATATTGCTCTACACAGGTAAGACAAGAAAAGTAGATCGCGTACATACTTTGTTTTGCTTTTGTCGTCTACATTTTCTTGCAACCCTTTGGATTATATAGCAATTTAAATAAAAATTAGGGCAATATAATTTTTAATATATAATATTATGGTATTATAATGGTACTTAATTAAATAAAATTTATTGTATTAATTTCAGTTTAAACCACATTCTTTTTTGAAGAGTTAATCAAGTACTTGCAACAATGTGTGAGAAGTTGTTTTCCGCCACTGGATCCAGCAAGTTCATTACTATCAATTTCTCTGGTATAGATATCTAAACCGTATTGACCTTCCTCAGGGAAACTAATGTTAAAGATGACTTCATCATTCCTAACTGACTGGCTTGTATACCTATGCAAAAAATAAATAAATTTCAAAAAGTGAATAAAATTTACAGTTTATTGAATTAGAAAACATCGTTAGCAATAATTAAGGTTTTTTGTATTTACTTTGCAAGTTTCTTTTCATCTGTTCCATTTTTATGTAGAGTTGCCATAAAATCTGTTAAGGGACGACTCATTCTAAACTCTATGGTTAACTCCTTCCCTGCAAAAATCAGTGGATCTGGATGACTTAATGGTATTAATCCAAACAATCTCGTAGCCTTGGCTGGCCCCCATTCTCCGCTTGCACAGTCTGGAAGTGGCACCATCACCGTTGATAAATTACCACACTCTATTTTCACCTGTTTAAGCAAACAACAAAAACACGATAACTTGCAGCTTATACATTATACATGTGTAGATGGTTTCTTCAATCAAAATGACAATAACTATCCTCAATGAGTATTCGTTCATTCAAACAATCTATAATCTAACCTTGCACACTGATTTGAATTTCATTGGTTCTCCTGTTAAATATTCCCGAGGAGTGACGGCATTGGCAAAAACATCGAGGAGAAAAGCTCCAGCGGATGGTGCATGTACTCTAAATGAAACTACAGGTGGTGTGACACTTTGCATTACAAAACGTTTTAGACTAATTCCATCAAATACATCCGCCTCTGTATCGTAAACCTGTGTAAAATTACAATAAAGAGTCGACCATAAATAAGTCATACTTTATGAATCTAATTGTTTCGTCACATGTAAAAAAACTGCATTTTCAAATTCTTAGGGAAACAACAAAGTACCTTGAGGTTATAGTGAAAGATGAGACAAGAACCCATTTGTGCGGGCATTCCAATTCGGACAGTGGCTGCCCCAGAGGTATCTGTGGTCATGACAGCTTTACAGTGTGAAATAATTTCTCCTTGGCTATTCACAACGCCGTCACTACTTTGACCAGGTGGAAAATACAGTCCATAGCGAAAGAAAAGGCTTCGAACGAAGGGAAGTTCCTCAAACTCTTTAAGATTTAACGGTCTCTTCAATAATTGCCATTCTTGCTGTTGAGGGAAGAATTCAAATATGAATTCTTTGGGATCGGTGAGGAAATAGTGATCATCATATTCATATCTCAAAGAGTCACTTTTACTCGCCCTCTCCTTTGCATTGACAAGATGTCGAGCTCCCCAATTACACTGTACAAATCTCCAAGCTCCTGCGACGTAAACGGCATTCCAGGAGTTTCTAAATCTATTGTCAGTGAAACGAACTCCTGGTTGATATCCTGCGGATTTACTCAGACCTTTAATAACCTAAAATTCAAACAAAAGCAAACAATTACATACAACGTATTATTCATCATTATTCATTACAAATTACATTCACAAATTATTTGGATCATCTTTGCAAGTATTTTTACTCAGTACTTTACTATTTATTTACCACACAGTGTAGACCAGCATAAGAACACAAACGTTTGAATAACACGTGGTAGCTCTCCGTGCCTTGTTTGATACCCCGGAGAAGACCCATTGGAGTGTCTTGTCGTACGTCCTCCTGTTTTTCCAGAAAAAATACCATAAATATGTGTAAAATATGTGCTTTTTCATGCATGTAATGTCATGTGTCATGACGTTTTACTACTACTGATTTTAGAGTTTAGAGAACAAAGAAATATGATTACTGAAAAATCCATGGCATTCAAATTTTTAACAGTGATCCATCTGAAAATGGTCCGGGCTTTCTCCACATCTGACCCACACTTTGACACGAGTTGACGAACGAGGTCTGTAAATGTTTTCTGGTCCTCTTGTGCTACCTACAAAACCATCATCAAACAAACAAAAAATAAATCATGTAATATTTTTCAGCTATCCAGAATCCAGAATTTAAAACATAATGAAAGAGGAAAGTGTGTAAATTCCATGTATAAAATTAAGTTACTCACGGAAATAGCAATTTGGTCAATATCCGCAAATTCTACGGGGTCACTGTATATATCACTCTTATCTATTGTGGGAGGGGATGGGGGTGGAGGTGTTTGTGGATAAGGGAACATTTCAACTCCAGGACCAGTAATATCATCGTCTCCTTCCCTCTGAATGAATTCTCTCTTCCTCTCGTTAATTAAATGCAACATTTCCTTACTCTGTTTTTCTACTAGGGCTGCGGTTGCCGCTCTGAATATTTAACAAAAACGGAAACGAAAAAGTTAAATTAAAAACACTGGTTAAAGTGTCAGAATTGGAAAAGGAAAATTCAGGTAATGCATAATAAATAGTATTTCATTCATATCCATATCCGTATCTGCAATTATTTGCTCTGTACCTTTCATGTTCTAATAATTTTCTAGTGGTTTGTTCTTTTCTCTTATCCCTCCTCAGAGTCATATGCCTTTCCAAATCGTCTCTTTCCCTATTCTTTAACTTGTGGATGGTTTGTGGATCTTCCTTGTGACGTAGGGATTCGAATTTGGAGGCTAATTTCTCCAATTCCTTTTCCCACTCCTCTCTGAATTCTGCATGGATTCTTGCCTCTTCCTCAGCTCGGGCTTGTGCAAAACGGTTGTACAGGGCATCTTCTTCTTTTCGATGTTGCATTTCCAATTCTGTTTGTTCTTCCTTCGCCAGGTAATAGTGCATTGGTTTTTCCTTCTTGTACGCTTTTTGTACTTCGGTAGCTCGAAGAGCATGTGCTATGTGTAAGGCAGATGCGTCAAAACGACCCCATGCTTCATCTAAAAATAAAAGAGAAAATCGGAATCCAAAACCAAAATCAACATCAGTAAACTTTGCGTAAGAAACATGCTGTTTTAATTAAAGAAAAGGAATGATGATAATTCACTAATTTCATTCCAAAAACATCTAGAGGAATTCCTCATTTGCTTATGTTTGTTTTGTCATGTGAACCTCTTTTGTTATGGTGTGTTGCATTACGACTACTACTACGTTGCTGCTGGTGATGACTGGAATTGTCGTAGGGTGCCGGCGAACCATTTTCCCTCCCTCTGATACTCAATGACTCTAGTTCAAATGTTCCTTTTGAACCCGAAACTCGAATCTTCAGGGGATTAAAAAAAAGATTCATTTTAATTCATATTTCATGTGTCAAATCATTTCTTACTCATTTACTGTTTACTGTACTGTTAAAAAATGGTTGGGATTATTTTACAATTGAAATCTGAATCTTACTTGCTCATTGACATAGGAGGTGCTCTTTGGGACATTTAATGCGGATCGAATCCCAACACTGGAACCGTCCAAATGCCCAGGTCCGGGTTTTGGAACATGACTGATACAATAAACTTCTTTATCATCTTGGTTATGCTGCGAGTGGTAGTAAGTCCGAAGACTGAGGCGACTTCCACACACTGAACATTTGAAGCAGCCCGAGTGAAAGAATGAAAAATCCTTCAGAGGCCCAACTCTGTGAATAAATAGAGAAACAAATCAAAACACATAAAAATATTGAATACAGAATACCGAATGTTTTCAATTGCATTTACACTATACACACTGCAGACTAAAGTCATTTCTCCCATTAATGACGAGAAAGAGCCATTAATATCGCAATTAAGTAATTGAAACTAATCATACACGCATCATTTACTAATATGACAGTAAATAGTGAATTACGATAACAATAACGATACAACGATTACGATTACAATCATGATGCCTGACGAAGGGTCAAATTACAAATTTTTTTTCTTTTCATGGATCACAGATCAAGTTTCTAGTCAAGTAAACTATCATTGAGTATCGTACATCGTACATCGTACGACATGAGCGATATTATCAGTAGTTTGTAGATTGTACATAGACACGCAATGTTTTTTTCTTCTTTTTAGTTTTTTTCAAACCGGCAGAATTACATCATTAAACCAATTAGATTTTTAGCACCGTACACCGTCCAAGAAAAAACCCTCGTTTTTCATCTTTTACATGTTTTCTCGTCACCCGTATAAATAATAAATACCAGAAGAGAATTTAGGGTTTAGAGTTTAGAGGGTGGGTTATTATAGAGAAGTATTATTATTACAGCTTAAAACTCCATACTCAAAACTCAAAACAACATGTAACAATCAATAAAATAACCCTTTATGCGTGGGAAAAATGACACTTCATTTTTTCCCGAGTTTTACAGTATTTTCTAGAAATCATCCTTATTTCGACATTTCATATTTCATACAGTACACAAAACACAGTAAACATGATTTTTACAACAGGAATAATTACAACTAAAATTAAGTTTAATATCCAACGTTTTTATCTGTAATACACATTTCTTAGTGGTCAATCGGTTGAACATTTATGATCCACATTTTACAGTTTTGACTTTTGAGCCACTGATAAAAATTAAGACATTTGATACTTGGCATTTTACAGCTGATAAAATTCAAGTTCAAAAGAAGACAATTTACAAAACCCATCGTATTTCATAGCATGACTTTTGATTCTATTTACAATCGATGAGCAAATTTTGATGTGACTGATTAAATCCACAGTGGATTGCACAAAGATTTTATGGTTTCCAGTTTTGCACGAGAATTTGCCAATAATACTGTTGTTGTTTTTGGTTTTTTCAGTATCGCACCCACCGGAAAACAAAAATTCAATTTAATAGCTTCACTAGAAAAATATACATAAAACATGAGGGTTGGCAATTGACAATACTATCGATGGATGTATCCTGACTGAAAATAATATTACAATTAATTTTTATTAGCCATTACAAATAGCAAACAGCAATTGGCAAATGGCAGTCAGCAGTAATTATGTTTATTCAGCAATTCTTCTGCGAAGGGTGAGTAATGGAATCCGGAAATTTTACAAACCGGATGTCGGATGTAATAATTACACGTTACACATTTTGTGCGAATGATTCACACACATTGAAAAATGAAAAACAAAACAAAAAACGAGCAGAGAAAAAAACTAGTGTGACTAGAAATCAATTAATAACATGATTAACAAGAATTAACTAGCTCTCGTTTTCTTTATCGTTATTAGTTATTCGAGCAGACACCGAAGAAAAATTTCATGTGTTTAATGTATTCTAGATTCTAGATTGAAGCAAATTTTTTAAAAGCATATCATTTCATATCAGCGTCATCATTGTAATCCTCAACAGTTTTTAAACTTTTATCTCATTTATCTACAATCAGAAAATTATTTGACACTTGAAACTTGAATGTATTATGTATTATGCGTGTTTGTTGTTTGTAGTTTGTATTTTGTACATTCTTGTGCGTGTATCATTATCATGTGTAATATTTTGTTCAGTTTTCTTCACTGTTCCTTTTCTTCCACATCACATGACATGACAATACGAATATCATAATACAATTCATTAGTCAATAATTTATCACACACTTGACGAGGTTTTAGAGAAAAACTAGTTGGTAGGTGAATGGATTGAATTTTGAATTGAATAGTTATTCATTATTCATTATTCGGCTCACGTGTAAACAGTAAACAGAGTAAATAGTAAATACCTAGTAAATGGCATGAAAAATATGTGTATATACGTAATTCAAATCAAGTATTTTATATGTTATGTGCATTTAAGTATTCAAAATTCTTTTCTATTTTTCGGTGGTCGGTGGTTGAAGATGTTAATGACGACGACGACGACGAATGATGAGTGGCGAGATCAATGGGAGTCAAAGAATTTTCTTAAAACTAGTTTTTTTCCTCGTTTCTTTTCACCAAATTATGTGGAATGTAGCGAATATTTTATACGCAATACAATATGTAGTAAAAAATAAAATATGTCTTTGGGTGCTCATTTAAATATTATTCGTTGCTCCTTGCTTGAATTTATACATTATATTTAACGCAATATTTCATGTGTTATTTAAAATCCGAATCCAAATACAAATCCGAGTCAGATTAATTAATTATTGAAACAGATGACAGAAGATGGATTAATTTTATCACTAATATAAATAAACATTCAACATTTTCGACTTTTGACATTTTCACCAGGCATCAAATAACGAATATCGAGTTTCACAATATTTATATAACACAAATTTTCATAAATAAAAGACATCAGAGTCGATAAAAACCAAAACAAGAAACAACCACTTGTGGATTGTGGAATCATCAATCATCAATGTCCAAGAACAATTCTGCATTTGAATTTCCATCACATATTTTCACATTCACAAAATAAAATGAAGAAGGGAAACATCACAGAACAATTAAATTAATTTTTTGGAAGAAACCCACCTGTCCACTGGATAGACAGTCACTCTACATCGCAGGCATGTGGCATCGCTGTTGTTGTTCCGAAACATTTTAGGGTCACCATGAAAAATTGACGTCAAGTTGAATGGTGTATTTACAAATTCACACTCACACCATACGGACAAATTCAAAACATTTGTCACCAATGATTCACAATTCACAAAAGGTTTTTCCTTATTTAATCTGGCACTTGTTTTTCAAATTGGAAATCCAAAGGAAAAGTTTTCACTTTAAACTATACACTTTTCCAGATCACATTTTTATAAATTTCATTGAATGATCCGAAAATCCAGCGTTCACAATTCACATCCAGGAGATCCAAAGGGTAGATTGACGACTCCAATTCCAATTCCAGTTCCAAATCCAAGTTGGAAAAATCGTGTGCACAAACTGTATAAATATTATCCATGGAAGATTTTTCCTTTTTCTATATATTATGGTCACATCAAAATTTAACACACTTGACTTGACTCTAGAGTCGAGGTTGTACTCACTATTTATTTTTATTTGTATTTTCACTTTGAATTGATTGCAATGGGATTTTTGACAATAATTGCAGCATTGGCAGGATGGATAAAATAATATATTATTTACATACAGTCACAAATAGAGAGAGAGAGAGAAATATATTAGAGATATATTATACACATACAAATATCAACACAAATTCACTTGAATTGACTTGACTTTAGTTTAGTTTAGTTTGGTTCTGGTATATTTTGCAATTACAGAATACAGAATACAGTCAGTCAGTCCAACTCCAACTCAAACTCCAATTGTAATGAAAGGTAATGCAAAATGTGTAAACGGTACTTTTTTTTCTAGGACAAGTTTAGAGAGTCATATACAGAGAATGTAGACTGTAGAGTGTAGAGTGTAGAATGTAGATATTCTTTTCACTAGATACTCTCCTCATGATTTTGATGCTGATGATGATGATGATGATGATCGTAGGTATTTTCTATAACGATTCTCTGTACTCTGTAATATTTGACGGTATTAGATTTTCAATACTCTTGAGGCCGCAAACTCTAGCTAAGCATATGTAATAGGAATTAAACATACTTACCTCTACATACATACATACATACATACCTGTACATTGTACATTGTACGTATGTTCATTTTTTATCCGTTTCAGCTTCTCTTCCTCTATATAGGATATAGGCATACATACACTGTGGATAAGGCATATACATGTATTGGTAGTCCGTGCATATTAACATTATTGTAGATACACGCTCTTTGCTTTGAGATTCATCGAGTGAGTGAGTGAGCGAGATGTTTTCTGTTGTTGCTGCCGTTCCTCTACATTCTACATATAACTCGGCAGTCTACAGTCTAGAGTCTAGAGTATAGTTGCTACTACTAAATAGTAGATGGTAGATAGCACATACAACAAATACTCGAATACTTGGTCTTTTTTGGGGGAGGATTTAGATTCTACAGTGTACAGTGTACAGCGAACAGTGTACAATGAATAGTGCAACAGAGGAGCTGACTGAATGTTGAGGCGTTGTCACTTTGCCCCCATCTCTTTTCACCATAAGCCATACACCATACACCATACATATACATGTACAGTATACCACCTGCTTTGTGCTTTCAAAGTGAATCCTATTCACCATTCATACACACTGCTCCTATACTCAATACTCACCTGTTTTATGTACATAGAGAAAGAAAGAACAAGTCGGCAGGTAGGCAACCTCGAGTCTCGAGTAAGAGTGAGTAACAATCAACATCTATCCACACACACAAACACACACTCACTTATATATAGACAGTAGAGAGTAGAGAGGGAAGTATTATATTATTATATTGTATTTTATACTGTACTCTGTACTCTGTGTATAAAGTTAGCCCACACATTTCAATTCATTTTAGATGTATACATATAACATATAACCTATAATATTATATATGCATATATCTCGCCTACTACTATTCTATTCTATTCGATGTGTGTATCTCCGTGTCATGTATATATGCATGTAA
>JAQGBH010005977.1:0-13272 GCA_034698265.1 Sminthurinus aureus | reverse complement strand
TGTATTATATATTATACTTAATACATTTTACATTATACACTGTTTTTTATCATTTTCCTCTCGCGTCCACATTTTGATATTTATCATCAATCCAATAATAATCTTTATAAAGTGCAGGGTATAGAAAAATCAAAATTCCTTTCCTTCACACTGTTGACTGTTGACTGTAACATTTAAAATGTAGGGAAAAGATAAAACACGCCTAATTATCAAGTTCCCGCTCCAGCTCCAGCTTTCGTTTAAGTGACAGGTGAAGAGTGAAAAGAGAAAGGAGAGAAGCTGTAGACTGTAGACTGTGGAGAAAATGTGTACATGTGTTTTGTGTTTTAGTTCCGAACCGCCTCCAACCTAGAACCGCCAAACTGAATAATTGATGAATGATCTGCTCACTTTTAAGAATTCTTTTGGGATCAAATAGAATTCCATTTTGAGTTTTGAGTTTTGAGAGATTTGAGAAAAGGGAATATGTTTAATAGGCAGCTGAGGATCGAGGATCGAGGGATAGAGAATATGCAGAAGAGGCATAATGTAGAATGTAGGTTGTAGAATGAAGAATCGTCTTGTAACAGGTTTTCCAGATTTTACAGGTAGATTTAAATACACAAGTGGCAGGGGAGAGGAGAGAGAAGAGCCAAAACAAAAACAGATAGAGATAGCTACATACATTATGTATAGGCACAAATGCATTCATGTTGAACATTGAGGATTTGCGGCTGGTCTGGCTTTTCTCCTACTCTTTCCTCCCTCTTGTATTCTTGTGTTCAGCGGTTTTCTTCCTGAGTGAGGTTTAGAGTTTCCAGTTTAGAGTTTAGATTCCCTTGAATTTACTTTTACTTGGACCAACCACATAAATAAATAAATTATAACAAGCCAGAGCCAGAACCAAAGACAGAGAGACAGTGCTTCGTCTTTATCTTTATCTTCAACTCGGATTCGAATCCAAATTCCAATTCTTTCCGTCCATTTCATAATTAATTTAGCTCCAAACTCCAAACTCGAAACTCGAAACTCTAAACCACCAGCTCATTATTAATTTCCATTTACCCACCATTTACCATTTACATCAACAATCAACAGACATTCATTACTCATCACTTTTATTATTATTTTCCAGGGTTAATTGTAACTTGTACATTGAACAATAAATTTCATGTAGAGGGATGATTTGGTGATTTGATGCTTTAACGATTGATTGTAATTGTCTCGTTTGTTTTTTATCCCTCTAGTACAAATGCTTCATCATCTACCTCCCAATCTTGATAGTTGGCAACTTTATAGTTTTGAATCTCTTCCTCGCTCTGCTCCTCAACAGTTTTGATACGGAGGAGCTCAATGCACAACGTGAAGTAAGTTCTAAATCTCTTGAAACTTCAAGCTTCAAGCATCTATCTACAAAATACAAAGGGAAAAGTGAAAAGCGCTTTCTCTTTCAAATTTCAACACTATTTAGACTTTCACCGACTTTTCCAGACTTTCACCGAGTTTCATGGAATTTGTACAGTTTTGTTCCCCCCTTTTAAGCCACTCTCTAGATTCTAGATTCTAGATTCTAGATTCTAGAAGCTCAGAAGCTCCTTTCAATTTCTCTCCATTTACTATTCATTAGCTTTTGTGCTCCACATTTTGTACATGATGAAAGTAACGTGGAAAGTCCTACTTGTGTTTCATCCTAATAAATCATGAGGCTCTAAATTTCCTCCCTGTGTAAATCTGCCTAATGTCGACTGTCGACTGCAACATAAATAAAAGCATGAATATGAATATGAATAAGAGCCATCTTCATTTTCCATTGTATTTTGTAGGATAATTAGGTAATAAATTATAAAGCGGGTGCACTGTAACATTTTGTACAATATCTTTGCATTCTACATCCATGAATATTAGAATATTAGAATATTTTGTATCAAGTATCAAGTGATTTCACTTAGTAACTCATTTTTTCTTCCTCTTTTTTTGTTTGCTTTGGTTTGGTTTGGTTTGGTTTGATAAAATTGTAGAAGGAGTTGGAGGCTTCGGGTAAAACGGACAATTTGAAAAAGATTGTCGGACTACTTTTGACAAAGAAGCTGAAAAGTAAGAAAGGGATTCCCGCTGTTGATGAGCCCATCTCCGTTCCGGCAATCGAGTTCAGTGGGAGTGGAGGCGAAAATGATGAGAGCGATACAAACGTGAGTTGATAAATTTTAACAAGATAATATATAAAATCTTATACAGTATTTATCATGTGTATCAAATATCATATCATATTTTAGTTTTCCTCTTCTTCTGTATTATGTATCAAGTATTTTGTGTAACGTGCAAACCTTTCTAAGTAACTGTAATCTGTATTCCGTATTCCGTAATATTTACCCCAAACCAAACTCATCTTCCATGTGTTTGTATTCGTATTCGTATCCGTATATTCGTATTCGTATTTCGTAAAGTGTTCGTAATTTGTACTGTCGTGTTGTGTATGTCAAAAATCATACGTTGTCAATAATTGTGTTCACCCCCCAAAAATTTTCATCAACTTGAGTTGCAAGTGAAAAAAAATGCTCTCCAATGTCCAATGTCCAACGTCCAATTCAGAGGAGATGAAAATATAAAATGGAACTAAAACTACTAAAACTACTAAACATTTGTGGCATGTGTGACCTGTGACCTGTGACCTGTGACCTGTCTCAATTCTTTCTCAATCCACAAATTAAATGAAAATCACTAACATTAGAAAATTACTAAGCAAAAAAATGTCTGTGGCGGCTAAATTTAAATTATTATCGTAGGTCCTGTCTTTTGTCTGTCTTTATTTTTTGTACGTGCGAGAAAACTTTTGTGATAAAAGAATTTTTTAAAAAAAATGACCCTGTCTGACTTACTAACCTAAAACCACAAAAAGCACCAACCAAAACCTCTCTTTTACTAACAACTTGCTCCGTCTATAAAATTCGTCCATAAAATTATTATTATTATTATTATTATTTGTTATGATTTATGATCCAAATGAATTAATTTGGTGATTATCTGGAATTCCTTTTGATTGGTAATTATTATTATTATTTGTAATTTATTTATGTATTTGTTAATTTGGGGATTTGTGCAGCCCGGGGCGCGGGCTCGAGCGCGATTTAGGAGAGTAGCCATGAAAGTCATATTAAAGAACAGAAAAGCAGTTGCAGTGAGAATGATTGAGAAAGCCAATTTAAGCCAGGAGCAACAAGAAACGATTGATGCGACTAAACTTTTTGCGAAGACCAATGTAGACCGAAGACGTAGTTCCTTTGGATTAGGTCGTACAGATGTAAGTTTCTTGTACATGTTGCTCTGTATCTCTATTCTATGTACTTACACATGTACATTGTACTCACAAATCAATCAACTATTCAACTATATTCGTGTATTGACTTGATCGCGATCCTTTTTACTTTTTTCTCTTCTTCTTCTTCTTCTCTTTATTCATTCATTCATTCATTCTTCATTCTTATCACATTCAACATCCAAAATCACTCTCATATTTACAATCATCATCATAACCATAACCATAATATTATATAATATCCTATATTTAACACCTTTATCAAATTTGCTAATTTATGTTTATGGATTCTCTAATAATAATCATTATTAATTATTGATGCATTTTACATATCAACTTTGATTTTGAATACACTCATCAAGATTCATTTACATTTTGTATATTTGTATCAACATGCTAATGAACTTTTGTTGTTGTTTATAATTATTATTATTATTATCATAATAATATGAATGAGCTTGAGCTTGTGCTAATTCAAAATTCCAATTCCAATTTCTAAAATAGTTCCAAGTTTTTAGAACAACCAAAACAATCACAATCGTTTTCTAATTTCTTTGCCATTTGCCACAATCTTGAATATGTAATTTTGAATCTTGAATCTGTAATTTTTAATCTTGAATGTAAAAGGAAAGTTGTGGGGATGAAAAACTTTGTTCATTTTTCCTCCTTTTCCTCTGTTCTCTGTTTTTGTATGGACTCTGTTCTGGTGTCTCTACACTCTACAGTCAACGAGTATGGTGGAGTGTGGCGAGGGAAGTGAAGGGATCGGGAAACTTCCAAATCCGTGTATTCCTCTACGCTGTTGGAATTTGGACTGTTGCTGCATCAACTGTCTGAGACAGGCAAAGTGGAGGCGGTGGGATGCGGCACGAGTCTTTTGTGCTAAAATTGTCTCTCATCCCTTTTTTGAATGGTTTATCCTTGCTTTGATTTTCGGTAAGTTGGACCTTGGATTTTAAATAAAACCAAGAACCAGAACGAAGAACCAGAACCCGCATAAAATAAATAAATGTGACGATGGAGGATTTGTTTTGATGTGATGTGATTTGATGTTGCAGGTAGTAGCATAACTCTTTGTTTCGAGGACATTTACTTGGAGAACAATGAGACTTTACAGACTGTTTTATTCTACCTCAATACGACTTTTACCATCATCTTTGTCATTGAAATGTTGTTGAAATGGTTTGCTCTTGGGCTCTGGACCTACTTTACAAACTCCTGGACCATCCTCGATTTTGTCATCGTCGCGGTATGACTAATAAATCATGAATAGTCCAATCAATTAAATTCCTTTGAATTTTGAATTGTGTGGGTGTGCATTGCGCATTGTGCATCCTCATTTATTTATTGATTCCATTCTCAATTTGTGGAACGGTTTCCAAGCTCAAGATTCTAGATTCTAAATTAAAAATTGAATCGTCAAGAGTCTAGAGTCAAGAGCACAATTAAGGAAACCACATTGAACATTGAAAATTGAAAATTGAAAGTGGAATTGATGGATCAATTGATCTTGGATCTTGGATAATTTAATTAATGTTGTTATTCTGATTTTTGATATTCTTGTGATTTTGATTGTGATTGTGATTACGGTTACAGATTAGCTTAATCACTCTCAAGTTTGAGATTGACAAGGCGAAGGACGGCGGAGGAAGTCGAAGTCCAGGCACTCAAAGTCTGGCGGCACTCAAGGCTTTGAGAACACTCCGAGCTCTCCGACCGCTCAGAGTGATTAGTCGATGGCAAGGGATGAAAATTGTCATCAATGCTTTGATGTACGCCATCCCATCCATTTTCAACGTCCTCCTCGTCTGTCTCCTCTTTTGGCTCGTCTTCTCAATCATGGGTGTTCAGTTTTTCAAGGGCAAATTTTATAAATGTGTTGATAATGAAAGTGGGGAACTCTTGTCTCATACTGTGAGTCGTTTCTACGCTCTACTTTCTACTTTCTACTTTCTCCTTACTTTCTCTTCCTTTCTAATTGAAATAATAATTCCATTTAACTGGGGGGATTTATATAAAATTGCTGTTTTTTTTTTACTTTATTTACAATTTACAACAACGTAGGTGGTCCAAACACGGGATCAGTGCTGCAATAATACTCAGTGGAGCTGGATCAATACACAGCCAAATTTTGATAATGTATGTTCAAAGCTCAAAGTTCTCACGTAGTTTATTTTAGTCAATAAACAATTTTATTTATTTTTTTTTTGGAAAAACATTGAAATACGCCAAATTGAATGCTACTTTTATTTTTTGTCCAGGTTTTTCAAGGTTATTTAACTCTCTTCCAAGTGGTAAGTAAAATATCTGACGAGTATTTAGGTATAACTTTACTGACAAATTAAAACCCCGTTTAATCCTTTTCCTGTGGGTTGGAACAAATTATACATAAAATGTTTGAAAATGTTCCAATTTCAGGCGACGTTTGAAGGTTGGATGGAGGCAATGCGGAGTTCAGTGGACAGTACTGAAATCAACAGACAACCAATTAGAGATAATGCACTTTATTACTACCTTTTCTTTGTTGTGTTCATCGTGTTTGGTGCCTTCTTCACCTTAAATCTATTCATTGGTGTGATTATTGACAATTTTAACAGGTAACCGAATCCAGATTCGGATTTAAATCCGGTCAAACCCATTTTTACTTTTTACCAATTTCAAGTTTTTAGCAAAATCCCTGAGAGCGGGATTTAAATATTTTACTCCACTGATTTTTACTTGTATTTGTATTTGTATTTACACAGACTGAAGAAAAAGTACGAAGGGAATTTACTGGAAGTTCTCCTCACGCCAAGTCAACGTCATTACTACACGGCGATGAAAAAATTGGGTAGGAAAAAACCGAGGAAGGTGATAAAACGCCCGTCGAATAATTTTCTCTCCCTATTTTACGACATTTCCATGTCCAGAAGATTTGAAATTGCCATCTTCTTTATGATTTTCCTCAACATGGTCGTAATGGCCTTTGAACATCATAATCAAAAACAAATCTACGTTCACGTTTTATCCGGATTTAATTCCTTTTTCACAACAATTTATGGGCTAGGTAATTTAAATAATAAATAATAAACACATCATGCACCATGCACATTGCTCATAGTTAAAAGTTAAAACGTCACTGCTATTTGATCTCTTTGACTTTGACTTTGACTGTGATTTTTATTTTTATTTTGATTATTTACAGAGGCAATCGTAAAAATCATCGGACTTCGTCAATACTATTTTACAGTGCCGTGGAATTTATTTGATTTTATCCTGGTGATCGCCTCCTGCGTGGACTTGGCTGTGGGTGATCTGGGTCACAAGTTTCTCATTCCCCCAACGATGCTTCGAATTGTTCGCGTCTTTCGTATCGGACGAGTCCTACGTCTTGTCAAAGTAATTACTCCATTCCTAATTCCTAATTCGTAATTTGATCCAATTTATCTGCACATGTAGTAAAATAGAAAATAGAAAATACAAAATACAAAACACAAGATAGAAAATACGCAGATTGAAATTGTAGACTTGATAAACAAGAATCTGATTACTGATTAGACGATGGAATATGAAACTGGTGGATTTGAATGGGAAAATCGGGTTCGGAATTGGATTTTGAATCGCATCTACAATTTCCGATTCCGGATTATTTTACTCTGGGTAATATGAGACCGAGTGAAAATGAAATGAGATTTGTAGACAGATAATTAATGCCAACTTTTTCCATTTATCCACCATCCACAGGCCGCAAAGGGTATTAGAAAACTCCTGTTTGCTCTCATCGTCTCCCTCCCTGCACTCTTCAACATTGGAGCTCTCCTCGCTTTAATCACATTTATCTACGCCATCCTCGGCATGGCTCTCTTTGGACGGATTGCACAGGCAAGTTCTTCTTCTTTACATACAATTATGCTGCAGAAAATCGGAACGGAATCAATTTCGGTTTCCTGTTTTTTGTACAGTGTATTTAAACAGTAACAGTGAATGCAATTTTCTCCACCCAACAGAACACTGCCATCGATGAAATGTTCAACTTTGAAACGTTTATGCGGAGCTCCTTAGTACTTCTCAGGTATAAAATATTAAAATACGTTCAAAATTTAAGGTAAAAAATATGCCAAATTCCAATTTTATGGATTTAAAATGATCTTTCATCTATTTTCTTGATGAAATGTCCAATGTCGATAGAATAATGACTGCAGCGGGTTGGAACGACATTCTGGTGGCGATGACGAATGAAGTGCCAGTTTGTGGAACGTACAGGAAGATAAAATGTGGGGAAGAGGGTGAGGGTGAATGTGCAAATGTTCCGTTGGCCATCGCCTACCTGGTCTCCTACCTCATCATCAGCTACCTCATCGTCATCAACATGTACATTGCCATCATCCTCGAGAACTTTGTCGAGGCCAATCGGGAGGAGGAAGTGGGCATCGTTGAGGATGACTTGGAAATGTTTTATGTCAGATGGTCCAGGTTTGTTTCATTGACTATTGAATATTTATATTTTGAATTTTCCCGCTTGCTTTTATATTTGATACTGATTACTGATTCGTAATTGGAATAATCAAAATTACTGGGTTGTTTTACATACCACAGGTACGATCCGCAAGCAACCCAGTTCATTAGTTTTGACCAGGTGTCCGAATTTTTAGCGTCCCTTGACCCTCCTCTTGGAATAGCGAAACCGAATATCGTGAGTGACTATTTTTCAAATAAAGTTATAATATAAAAAGTCGTGATTAAAAAAATGATTGTAAAATAGTTGTATAAAAAACAATTATTTAATATTTGTAATCCAATGTCCAATGTCCAATGTGGATTGCAGGTCGCAATAGTTGCTTTCAACCTCCCGATAGCTCGAGGGAATAAAATTCATTGTCTGGACATTTTGCATGCTCTGGTGAAACATGTGCTGGGACACATTGACGACAGCGAGGAATTTCGAAAAGTATGAAATATGAAATATGAACTGAGGCTCGTTTATGTTTATTTTTATTTATATTTGTTTTTGCTGTATAAATATTAGAGGGAAAATCAGAAAGAGGGCTATATATTTTGAATTTTTGTTTTGACCTTGATTGATCAGCTTCAAGAGCAGATGGAGCACAAGTTTAGGAAGCAGTTTCCAACCCGTAAACTCCTGGACATAATATCATCAACGAGAGTGTGGAAGATTCAGCACAATGCAGCAGTTGTGATCCAGAGGGCGTATCGCGCCTATCGATGTCGAAAATATCCACCATTGGATAAAGCAAAGAGTACGCAGACTGTGGGAACCAATGTCACGCACAAGGACCATCATGGAATGTTTCGAAATCTCCTTCATCTCGGACATCATAATGAAAATAAGAAAAGACGCCAATCCGTCATTGATGCAAAAGCTAAAGAAATTGTAAGCACTCAATATTTTTAATGTTGAATAAACATTTTTGGGAAAATACAAAATATTGCAGTGTTTTTAAAATTGGCGGGTAAATTTCCTTTTTTTTTGTACAGATAATTCCACCACGAGAGCGCCTTAGTGATGTAAGTGACGTGAGTCAAGTGAGTCAAGGTCAAGTTAGTTGTACTAGCATAGGTCAAAACCAGGGTCAAAGTCACAACCAGGGTCAAAGTCAAAGTCAAAGTCAAGGTCAAGTGGTGACATCACCTCTTGCGCGAGTAGATGCAAGTGGTGCCCAATATCGAACTCATCGAAGAACCCTGTCGCCATCTAGAATGTCCGGTGGATCCTTTGATGTGGCCGTGACTTTTGGTAATCAGTTGTGTGTACAAAAAACTAGTCTCAATAACCCTCCTTCAATTTCTCCTCTAACGGCAAGTCCTACGACACCGTCCTCAATCAACGGGGAATCTCACAATGTCATAGTTCAAATTCACCGTGAGCCCTAATAAATAAATAATAAATAATGTCTATAGTCTATTTCTACTATCTATTTCTACTAGCTATATAGTCTCCTAGTGCCCTATAGCCTCATAGCCTATACCATATATACTAAAATATACTATATATACTATACACTACGTACCATAAAAAATAACATAGTTCACTCGTCCATATTTGGACTTTGAATATTCATGTACAATGTTATTCGTAAAATAAGGACAAAACAAAACTCCATTATTTGATTATTCCTAATTCGTAAATGTCGGATCGGGATCGCTTTATACTTTGTAAAATTAGAATCTTGGTTCAATTTAAAAGTTATTTATTCACATTAGTTAGTTTCATCAATAACGGTCAAAAAACAAAAATCAAACATCAAAGAGGAAGCAAAGGAAAGCAAAGCAAAAAATAAAAGATATTCGTGCATCAACGGTACACAATACAATACAATACATAATTACGGTGACTATAAGTTATGATAAAAATATAAAATGCCTCATTATTTTTTAAACATTACCAAAAGAGACAAGAAAGTGAGAGGAAACAGTAACTGATTCTTGAATCAGCCAGTTTACATGTATATTATGAATTATGAATGCAAAGAAAAAAGAGAAAGTTAGAGGTGACGGAAGAAATAAGGTGAAAGTATACTTTATCGGTCTTATATATTTTGTGTATGTTGTTACGTATTACGTATGAAATATTACACATGCTATCCAATTCTCAGAAGATACACCATGATGTACATTGTGTGTATTCAATTAACTCAAAGTAATTAATATAATTAGGGATTAGTAATAATTATTATTAGAATTATATGATTGTTACTTATTGTATGCCTACAATAAATCTTGAAAATTTTATTATATTTATAGATAGATACTTTGTTACATAATAATATATTATTATAGTAGATCAAAAATAGGTGATTAGTGATTAGTGATTAATCTAGTCGTAAATCTCAAGTAAAATACTAATTGTAAAATACTAATTGTAAATTCTCATGGGATATATGAGCCAGTGTAATTAATTAATTGGCGTCGTAATGCTACGTCATATTTGTAAAATGTTAATTATCTATTCATAATTAGTTATACTTTACATG
The DNA here is from genome assembly GCA_034698265.1 of Sminthurinus aureus. NCBI lineage: Eukaryota > Metazoa > Arthropoda > Collembola > Symphypleona > Katiannidae > Sminthurinus > Sminthurinus aureus. Next base: position 3,009 of record JAQGBH010005977.1, on the reverse strand, counting down.
AATAATCAATAATCAATACCTAACAAAATACGGATACGGATACCAATAAATGTTACGTATAAAAACGTCCATTTTTCAACAAAGAGGAAAAATCTGTATACATTTTAGTCCTGATACAATGTATTTATCAATGGTATTAGATTTTAGAATTTTAGAATTTTAGAATGTAGACATTAGAGTTACCACAATATTATAGTCTATAATAATATTTACATCTTCCGAGAAAATCTTACACAATACTTAATAGAGATTTCCTCTTTATTCAATAATCAATAATCAGTAATAATAATCATTATTAATTATGAACTATATTAGCAGCAACTGTTAAAACGTGTGCGTTTAAAATACTACTGAAAATTAAACAATTCTCTCAAGTCTCAAGTCTAAAATCTCAAGTCAAATCAACATTGTTCGTCGGACATTGTACAATTTGTACATCGTACTACCACAATCCATAATCCATAATATACAATAAAATATAATTACATATTGAATATTGAATATCGAATACTTTTTAGCTAAACTAGATAAAAAAGATTCTGGATCACATTTGATTCATAATGGAATTTTATCAATCTGTTTTTTATCAAATCTCTTGGTATACACAATACACAAAATATACAAAGGTTGTACAATTTCCTAGTCATAAGTTGGGTTGGCGTGTAAAATGTAAATATAATAATATAGTATACTGTTATCGATTATCGATTATTGCTAGGTGCATAAGAGTATAATATATTATTATATGGATATGGATAATATAGGCAGTTGTGTGTCTCTTAAATATAAACGAGTTTCAAAATAATGTTAATTTATAAGTTTGTTAATGTATCTCTTGTATCTACAGTGTAGATTCTACACGCATTTTGTTGTACATGCATTTTTAAGTAGATATATTTGGAATTCCGAGTTGTATGTGTAAAATGTATTATAGAATAGTGTGAAATATGAATAATGAATAATAGTGAATAGGGAGAAACAAGAGCAGGACGTCAAATGTCAAATCGTACAACGTACTAATAAATAATTAATAATAAACAAATAAATGAATAAACTTGTTATTGTTGATACAAATACTGATAGAAATGTTACATATTATCATGTCATAATATGTGATTAGCTAGTTAATTTTTACCAGGTGACAAAAACGCCGTAGTTAAATGAAAGCTGAACTTTCTATACTGTATACTGTATACTCTGTATATTTCTTGTTTGAGTGTAGGTTTTAGAGTGAATTTAGAATTTAGAATTTAGCAATGGATAAGGTACAAGTCTCTTTTTCCTCTATACTCTCTACTCTTGCTATTCATTGTAACTATATAGATTCTAGATACTCTTTTTTATTCATTACCAACTTTCTCCAACTCCATTTATATTATTAACTACTTTTACCTGTATTTCATTCATTTAATTTTGCATTCTATCTCCTAAAAATAATTATTGTAACTTGTAACATTGCTGTTCCAGTTGCTACCTTATTATACTGTATACTGTAAATTATATAAGACAAAAAAGTCAATAATTGGACTATTGTTCATAAATATTAATTTATACTCGTATTGGGTATTGGCTGGCCTCAAGGTGCTAATCGTAACTAAATAATGTTGTAAAAAGTGTACAAATTGTACAACTATTACAATTTCTATTGGTGTGATGTATGATGTATGATATTTACCAGTGCATAATATAATAAAATACTATGCACAAGTATCTACGTACTCTATATCTGTATATGTATACATATATTATAAGGAAAAACATTTCCCATTTACATGATATTATTACTTATTACTCATTTCATTTTTCATCCTCTCCCTGGTAAAAGTTAAGGGTTAAGGGTGAAAAAGTCAAAAGTCAAAAGTAGGGTTTGCTGGTTTCTCTCCTACTGACAAATAGAAATAGAACCACGAGTACTAAAACAATGTATAGTCACAAAAAACATAATACTTTTTACCACTGACTTTTCCAGTTATTTCGGCCCTAATAAATATTTGATATTTGATGTAAAACATTGAATAATAATGACTATAGTGAATACTGAATGAAATGAAACGTATGAGTGATTTTGAATGTACTTAATTGAATAATAAATAAAAGAGTATCAAGTATATCCGTGTGCAGTGTACACATTTTTCCTTAACATCCTCAACTTTTTGCGTCCCTTTCCTGTTTCCGTGTAATCAGTAACAGAGGCCATGACTATATGCCTCTCTCTAACTTTTTGACAAACGATAGACGATCTTCCTTTCTCTTTTCTGTCGGCTTTCACAAAACAAAACACGAAATGTACTGTTTAGTGTTTAGCCCAGGAAATTTCCAGTTTCCAGTAATCACATGAACCAAAAACCAAAATGAAAATAAACACAAAACACAAAAGGAACAAGAAACAAAATATACATATATATTCTAGTTCAAATCTCTAGTATAAATGACAATAAATGTTTAAAATGGATTTAAAGCCGACATGAAAATTTAATCAGTGGTTGCATAAAATGTACATTGTACATGGGTAAATACAAATACAAATGGGAACTAATGTTTATTATTGTTATTGCTTCTTACACAAAGAAAGCAGAAAATGCCTCATATTGTTTACTTTTTACTCTCTAGTCTCTCTACTCATCTTTTTCCCTATATTCATTGAATATTCTATAATATTCTATACAGAATAAGTTATCGTGGGCAGTGGTGCTTTTTGTGCAATAGTCTTTAAAATTCTCATCAAAAATGAAATGTGCCCCTGTTTATTGTCAAGTACCTTGAAAAAAAAAATGTTATGTACGATGTACCGTCAAGTCTTGCATTATCGTACAAAATCCTTATGGGAGCGGAAAAAAGTTGTCTGGAAAACAAGGTTGTGGTTAAGCTAGCACCATGAAATTTCAAAACGGTAATCTGGACTATATTTCCAGTTGATTCCAGTTGGAATTATATTTCTAGCCCCTCCCACTTTTTGGGGGGAGGTGCGCAAAGTGAGCTCTACTCGAAAATCACGAGTCTTCTAATATC
>JAQGBH010005976.1:0-13276 GCA_034698265.1 Sminthurinus aureus | reverse complement strand
ATGACTGTCATATTTAAAATTCATTTCTAGACATCGATTGTGTCGTCTGCATGATGTTCCTTGTAATGGCTGATATACTAAGTACATGTATGGATGGATGCAGTAGGCAATAATAATTATATTTTCGTGCAATAATGTGCAGTTTCTGCATTACAATATTATACAATTATACTGACTAATTCAAATCCTTTTTATCAATAAATAATTCATGAGATTAAAAATGTTAAGTATGCAAAAAATACAAATTGTTTTTTGTATAGGTAATACCCTCGATATGTAATTTGTACATTGTACATGGAGGAAGCTTTTTGACAAGAAGAAATATGTTATACGAAACACGAACCATATCTATATTGTTATTAAAATATAATCGACGCAAGTATATATGTACATTATTAATGTTACAGAGAAAATTTTACTGAATGTCATATTATGCACATCCGTGATAATCACTTTTAATTTTGCTGACGAATAAATTATTTTGGAAAAAAACAAGAGATAACATGTTTTTTGCTGACAATTCTCATTTCCCCTCACCTCATAAATATACATATAAACATATCAAAGAAGTCATTGGACTAGTGGCCGCCAAAACTCTCACTTGAACGTATTTACTTCAAGTGGTTTTGCTATTTGATTTTGATCGTATTTACTTCAAGTGAGCAAGTACTGCTGACGTTGCACTAGAACTGCAGTTTGAGAGTATATATATAGTAGAGTGTATTTGTCAGAAATTCATAGTCTTGATTTCACTCCCGATTGTATATTTAGTCAAAAACTATTCTTAAAATGGTTCCCAAAAATCTTAGTAGGCTACTATTTTCAATCTTCTACGTTTTTCTACTATCCGGAGTTATTAGTACTGTGTTTTCCGATGCGGGGGAAAGTGATTCGGGGAAAGGAAATGGACTTGGTGAAAAGTACAATTGGGTTAGCTTAGAAGAGGGTAAACAAATTGCTCAAGAAGAGAAAAAACCTTTAATGTTAATCATTCACAAGTCATGGTGCGGTGCCTGCAAGTCTTTAAAACCTAAAGTTGCCAAAAGCGAATCTTTGTTGGAACTTTCTAAGAATTTTGTAATGGTGAACACATTGGATGATGAAGAACCACAGGGCGACCTTTATAAACCAGACGGAGGTTACATCCCCCGGGTTCTGTATTTCGGTATACCTAATATAAATACAACAATACTTTTAGGCATTTCATAATCTATCGTAGTCTCTAGGCTCTAGTCTCTATAAGATCCAATAAGGTTAATTTGAATGATCTAGTTGTTGATATTAAAGCTGTTCATTGTTTTCAGATTCCGAGCATAAGCCACTGGATGTCATAAACAAAGGAGGCAATCCTAAATATCAGTACTTTTACGCAGACCCTGATAGTATCGCTAAAAGTATGAAGACAGTATTATCAATCAACCAGGAGGAGAAACAAGAAGATACTGATGACCGTGCTGAATTATAAACATAAATATATACATTCCTCCGTATTTCTTTGGATTTCAGAGCATATCATCACTAATTGTGCCTATTTTTTAAAACTGTTCACAAATATCTACTTAAACTTTCAACTCGGTGTATTTTAACATACTTTTTCAAACATGAATTTAATTCCATCTATATTCTATTTACCATTTCTAATACTAAAACTATTAAGAAAATATATAACATGTTGTGCAATATAGTATACATTATAAGTATACGTGTATTTACGTTTTTATCATAATCCATAGTACATAGTGCTGATGAAAGGTGCCAACTGCCAACGCTCGTATATAAAACACAATATTGTTTGTATAGAGTTTACAAGTAAAAATGTACCAAAACAAATTGTAACACTTAACAATCACACACAATTGTTAGATATTGTTCTGTAAAACAAATTGGAACTATTATGTATTACTAATTAGTATTTTGGGTAGAGGCAAATAATACAAAAACAATGGAAACAACACTTGATACTATACTTAATTATTGCTGATTGCTCACAATTCATACATGTGTGTAATGTAGGTACTTTGTATATACATGTGTACATGTGACTTCTCTATCAACTTGTACAATATTATTGTAATGTAATTCTTTTTCTTACGTATCTCATCACTGGAAACAAAAAAGCACATTGTGTATACAAGTTGTGAAATTATTGTTTTAATTCAAAGTTCAAAGTATTATCGCATTGCACAACAATAATTTTGTACACATGATCAAATTAAAAATGGAAAAATGAAACATTCCACTGTCGGGCACTTGTGCAAATTCAATCACATAAGTACACTATGCCATGTACTTTAGATTTCAATGTGTACTGCTGTATGTACTATTTGTAACTGCACTAAAATTTAAAATGAAATATTTATCATACATTGACAAAAGGGTACAGCGTACACATCATAAACGCTTGGGATTTGACATTTGGCATTTGGAATAGCCACGAAATAAAATCATACTCAAGGAAATGGCCATTGGACTAAAGTTTCTTTTTATATTCAGCATTTGAATACCATTTTCAGTTGTAAATTGGAATTTAAACCCTTCAATTGATAGAAACTGATAAGTCACTCCTTTCCTGTGTGTAGACATTGTACTTAGAATTTTTAGTAATGGTGGTTCTGTTATTAGGAAATGTTATGTAGTATTTTCTGCTCTCAAATTGGCATTTCTATAAACCAGCTGTTAAATGATTGTTTTGCATGTACTCAATTTGTACAAAGATATGTGTATATAGTACATACTATATACATTATACATATGTGCAGGTAGAAAAATATTCACATTAAATGAACATATAAACATATTAGGTACTTAAGCCTAAAAAGCCCTAGACAATTCATATTCATATGAGTACCTATGAAATGCATGTACATCTGGTACTTTTCTCGATTGGATGGACAAGTACGTTCTCCAGTACTCTCAATTTTAGTTTTAATTTGTTTTATTTTCAGAATGACAGTAAAACGTTTCTATGTTTCATAAAATTGGATAATTTCTCAAAAGAAGACCATATAAAGCATGTGTATTGAATGAATAATGAATAAGACTGTGTATTGTGGGTATTTAAATACAGTTTCCCGGCGGTATAATAACTTCATTTCAGGATGCTTTGAAATCTTAGAAACATATAATATATGTATAGAGACATGGATAAAACATCAACAAGAATTCAAAAGTAAAGCATTGTAACTAGTGAGCAGTACAAGGGTACATATTTATTCTCGTGACCACAAAGTTGACAAACAGTACAAAGAATTGTAGAAGACCACCACCTAATCATTTTTAATGTTGTAGTAGAGTAAGTTATAAGTTGTCAGTTGTCATACATCAAAAGTTTTGGTCTACTGTGTAAAATATATATGATGTGTGTAAAGTGTATACCGTGATATTACTACCAACTTTTTGTTTTTGTTTTCTGTGACCTTTCCAATGACATTGTTTTACTTAATAATTTTTTGTTTCAGATTATTGGCCAAAAATAGACCACATCATATATATATTATATATATGTTTATATAAATACATGTACAAAGTACAACCTATAGTAATTAGGAAAAACGGAGAACAGAGCTCACCTAATCTAAACTCTAAACCAATATAACCATAACTGTAAACTGTACAGTATAAACAGTGTAACAGATAAATATATAACGTACACTAAACAGACCCTTACACAATACACAATGGGACAATCGGCAAGTTTAGAATCTCGAGCAAGTAGTGATTTTACGGATGAGTTAGACTTTCTACACGAACAAATAAGGAAGCATAGTACGACCTTGAGACAATTGACCTATCTGACTTATGACGAGCTGCACAATAAAATCGCAGAACTAAATGCTTTATCTAGTAAATACGTGGACTGCAATGGAAAGCAACTTATGTTTGAAATAAAGCCAGGCACAGGTAAAAAAAGTTGGTTACTTCTAACTAAATTTTTGATTACAATGTGTTGTGGTTCCTACTTTGTGCTGATTAAGTTTTTTTCTACATCCATAATATGTATTCCATATATATATTATATATACATATAGTTACTTGTAGCCACTAGCATGTAGCATAATATAATATATTATGGTTTAAATTTCTTTGATGTGACTTTTACAGATTCTCATGTGTTATGGAAAGGAACGGTCAAAGTTATATGTTTAAAACTTGACCCTGCAACTCAAAAAATTGAGAAGACTAGAGAATTACATCTCAAACAGTTTTTACAGGTTTGTATTTGCTTTATAATTATATAATATACGCATTCCAAATTCCAAATTCCAAACAAAATTTTACTTTCAAACCCTCAATAAGTACTATGTACTCTATTACATAAAAAAAGGTAAAAATTTATTTACTTACAATACCAAAAATACTTTAGTATTTGAAGTGCCTTTTTACCAGGATTTACGGAGTATTTGTAACAAAACAATATTTGGTTTTCTTCACAATGTGAATAGGTTTACAACACTATGCAGTTGCACTTAAATGCTAGTCACGTCAATAAAAAGGCTCTAAATGTACAAGTAGCCGGCGCTAAGGGTGATGCAGAAGGAGGAACAACAAATGATTCCGAAGAACTCGATTCAACCTCGAAGACAAATGATCCTCTTACTGTTGATATGAACGCTTCCATCCTATTAGATTCAGTAACATCAAATGCAAACTTTGCTGACAATAGTTGTGAACGAGATGAATGTTGTATTTGTTTGGATCATAAACCGGAAGTTATACTTGGAAAGTGCACTCATTCCTTTTGTTTAGCCTGTATTGAACAGTGGAATGTAGAACACAAGACTTGTCCTATATGCAGAGATGAAATACAAAACACAGATAATTCTTGGCTCCTTGAAGAAGTTCCAGCAGATGAAGATGTCAAAAATGAAATTCAGAAAAGTCTTTTTTCCTTAACCAAATAAAAAAGTGTTATATTTTATTTAGCTCGGTAATAATATCTGTATTATGTAACACACAGGTACTTACCGTAAAAGACCAAATAGTAGACCTGGTCTACCAATTGAACACTTAGTATGTAGTATGTTGTACGTCATGCTTAAGTAAATATGTGGACTCACTATTTGAAGCTGGCTTATTATTTGGTCTTTTACTGTATGTAATTTTTATTGAGGGTATTGTAAGACCTTTCTTAAGTACTGTCACCTGTCACTTACAGCTCGTACAAAAGTCATCTACAATCCAATCTGACCAGAAAACGAACAAACTTTATTGCATTCCGTGACAAAAGTCTTGTGTCGGAGAAACTGTGACATGCAAAAAATTTAACATGCTACATGACCTTTAAGAGTACCTAGAGATTGAGAGAGAAAGAGGTTACTGGTTACTCTTTATATTTTTCAAAATTCGAACTACACTTTGTCTATAATATATTATGTAGTTCTAAAAACACTTGTTTTATTATGTAGTTAACGCGGGTTGTGTTTGTATAGTTGGTAGGTACTTTGTATTCAAACTGAAATTCAGGAGTTTTATGCATAATTTCTAGACTTGTGTACTCTGCGCTATGGCTATGTACAACCTGGGATCATGAGTATGATTTATGCAGTTGCATTTATATAAGAACAGAGAGATCACAGTTTTTTAAATATATATGTTAGAGCTTTCTTGTCCACTTTATATTTTATACATTATATGCAAATACAAATTTTTGCATCATCTAGTCTAATAATTATTCTTGTCTGCCTTTTTTACGTTTTATTATATTTCAATGAAATGTACTTCAATAAAAAATTGTGTCCTATATTCTAAATACTGAAGTGAATGAATGTCTTGTACTTTTACAGAAAAGTATACACACTAAACAACTTACACTGAAAAGAAAACTGTTGAGCTACTACAATATGTATATGTATGCATTATACATTTAAATGTACCAATTTATAACAAATGTATAAAAAAAATGATACACACCATACCATACAGGGACATGATAGTTAAATAACCGCGTATCTTCAATCATAGTCATTTTATTGACTGGTCGTTTAAAAACAAAAAAATCTGTGTGAAACACGTAATTATATGTATGTAGTATGTATGTGTATATCTAATATGTGTAATATACGGATATTTATAGAAATCCGTACAACTTAAAATAACCAATAACCTATAGATAATCTACACCACATCGAAATACATATTAGATGAAAAGTTGATTACAAAATACCATAAAACTGTATTACAAATTACAATACGTATAATATATTGTAGATTGTAGTAAGTACTTATATATAAATACTATCCAAAAGAAGGAATTGACAGATTTATTTACATTCAACTTTCCAGAATTAGTTTTCCTTGACCATCTACCTGCTCATAGGAAATATGTATAATGCTGTGCATAGTGTATACGTGTATATATGTACTATGTATAGTGTATAGTATGTGTATATTTAGTGAATTGGGTTGCTATTGGCATACACATAAAATAAATTGTATATAATTTATGCAGATTCTTAAATACTTTCGTACCTATGTGAATCATCATACACAATACACATGTAGATTACAGCATGATAACATATTATTTATTATTATACATTCAATGTATTTCGTTATACTTTATACTATAATATTATTACTTCATTCAGATTTATAAGAAAATATACTTTTGTCGAATGAGAAATGAAAATGAGAACTTTGTCAATAGAAACATGAAAACCTTTATGCTTTATCTCACATAACGTATAAAGTATAGTGTGCTAATTAATCTCACATATTATACTAAAACCATTTATTAGGCTATTACATACATATAATGCAATATAACGACTATAACGAGTGTAATACATACACTTGGGATACATCCCAAGTTTTTCCGGTACTACTGGGGTTAAATAACTATACATTTTACGTAATATTTTATCTCTCTGCAGACAAAACGGTTACGGGGAACTTCGGGACTTATGATATACACATAATGTTGACACTATATATTTAATCCTTTACAATAAAAAATGCTTTATCTGAGGAAGAATGTATTACTATATTTCTTCCCCTTGAGATCATACTTTTTATACTATTACGGGATTCCAATATTTTTTGTCTTTGCGAAATTTGAAATAGTTACATAAAATAGTTACTTTTATAAATATTATTACAGTAAGAATTTTACTTTTTATTTAATGTGCATATTGCATTCATTGCCTTTATCATAAGTATTATACATTATACATGTTTGTTTACAACAGAATTGGTGTTTATTTTATATCCACATTTTATTTTTTTTGCATTTTATAGCAGAGAAAAAGACTATTTCGCGTATAGGAGTAAATGAGAGAGCTTTATGATGTCCTTGACATTTTGAATGATTTTGCGGACTTCGGAATCCGCATTTTTTTTTTATTGTTTTGTATTGTATCAGTTAAAGTTTTTAAGAAGTCGGAATTTATATTTTAGTAGCCAATTTTTGTTCGGGATTCATGCAAGTCTGTGTTATCAAATTACATAAAGTGGATCGCTGCCTTATTACATCTAGTTTTTAATTTAGTATCAGGGCATTTAGAATTTCGGTAAGTTCTTTCTGCTCTTCAAGATTTTGAAGAAAAAAAAAATCTTGGTACAAGTAAAACTAAATTAATTTTTTTTTCTGTACTTTATTTATAGTGTATGCCAAAAAACATGGAACCGAACGTAGAAAAAGTATTCAGTAATACTGTGGTATGTGGTTATGGTTTATAAAAATAGTAATAATAGTAAATTATGCATGGGGTTATTTACGGTTACATTTGTATACTGAATTGCAAATTGTTTTATATGGAATTATCATGATAAGTACAAGTAATTTACTATATTATGAAACCGAGCGATTCTTTTTCAATTCACAGGTATGGAGGAGACTTGGAAATTGTTTAAATTTTTCAGATCTGAAAGATTTAAGATTAGTATGTCGAAATTTTAACCAAGCTGTAATTGATAATACTACTTTCAAGAACAGAGCACTCCTACATGCCAGTGTAAGTATGCAGTATGCAGTATATTGTACTATTTAAATTTTAAACCACTCATTTTTCTATATATTATAAATTATAAGCTATAATAAATATGCACTGTAATAATAATATAATATATAAAGTAGACACATTATTTTTATTTTTTTATGTATGCTATTACTCGCTATACAAGTATTTAAAAATTAATATATCATGTATCATGTGTCCACTTGAGTAAGTATTTTTATAAATTACATTTGTGTTTACGTGACTGAAGGAAGAGTCAAGTATGAACGGAGCATTACGGGCATAATAATATGTCGATACGGAATGATTGTATTGTAATATTGCCTATTGTGAGTCCTAAAATATGCAATTTTTTATTCTTGATATTATTTTTCAGATTGATCGTATAGTTAAAAGAAAGGAATTCAGAACAACATCTATACAATGGAAAAATATCAAGATTGATATTGCATCAACTGTAGAATTACAAGAAAAATTGAAAGAAGAAGAAGGGGAAGTAGAGGAAGTAAGCGAAGATGCAGTGCATTGGATTTACTCAAAGTTACAATCAGTAGAGTCTCTCATTCTTTATGGAAAAAATCTAACAGGAAATTCTCCCATTGCATTTAACTTTCCATCAATTGTAAAAATATTAGAAGCTTCTGAAAATTTAATGTCATTAGCAATTGATGTGAATATCTTGAATGAAACTGGAAATGCGACACTTTTTTCTAATCCTTCAGAAAAATTTATAAAGACTCTACAAAATTTGGTTGAATTTCATATTGTTTCACCACACTATGGAGTTTTGGAGGCTGGAAAAAACTCAGACTTTACAGACTCAATTTCTTGGATTGGAAAAAATTTGAAATCTGTTCAAATTATGAATATTGGAAAATTGGCTATTCAAGATATCAATGATGACAACAGTATCATTGATTATGAATTATTCTTGAAAATTCAAAATTTATTAAGAGTAATTAATGAGAACAAGAATAAAATTACTCATTTATTATTGGATGATCAAATTCTTTGGATGACCGATCCTGATAATGATACAACTTTACACTCTGTTACAAAGACCATATTTCCAGTTTTGAAATCCATTAAAATTCGTGTGATACATAATACCAGTGACTTGAAAAATTTGATAAATTTCATTTCAAAAGGACCTTTATTGGAAGAAATGAGCTTGACGTATTTAAAACACCTTCCAAAAGAATTCATTTCTGTCATCCAGTCCAAGAGTACAAATTTAAAAAAATTAAAAATTAAAACTAAAGGAATCGTTCAAAAAAATGATAGTACTGAACAAGACAACACATTAGAAGAGGAAGAAAATGTTGGCAAAAAAGAAGATGACACGTGGGATTTTTTAAGTGGTTTGAAAAATTTAGAAGAGTTTGAATTGGATTTATTACTTACTCGTGAAGATCATTTATGTACAATTGCTCAATCTTATAAAAAAATCCTCACGAACCTACCTAGCTCTATCAAAACAATTTCTTTAAGTGGCTTTCCTTATATAGATAATGGATGTATAACTGGGCTTGATTTTACTCATTTGAATCCGTTAAACATAACACAGTTGATTCTCAAAAAATGCCCCGATTCGGTGAACGACCAAACCATGGAATATATTTGTAAAAATTTGAAAATGCTTCAAACCCTTCATATTGATAAAAGTTCAACTCTTACGGATTATGGCATCACGGGCATAGATGAATGGAATGAAAATTCTGAATTTTCTATCAAGGATTTGAAAGGTTTCTTTTTTTTTTTTGTTTCAGTACATTATAATATATTTTTAACATTTAACTATACATGTATGAATTCAACATGTCTACGATGTATCAAAACCACTATGCTTAGCATAAAAGGTAGAAATTCACATTTGAAATACTACCAAATTTCCCTATTCTAAAAGGGACACTTTCATAGCAAGCATAGAGGTTTTTGAGCGTTTTTGTAGTATGAGTAAGTATGTATAAGTAATAAATAAGAATTTATGCATAATATTATTATAAATTTTATAAATTATAAGCACTGCATATCATATGTAATACATTTTTTCAGCATGAAATTTATTATGTGTTTTTTATTCATTCTTTTTTTAACACAGGGTTAAAATTACTAAGTATTCGACAATGTAAGGGGATATCAGACAGCAGTTGCCGTGCTATTCAATTTCAAGAGCTTGCATATTTAGATATTTCTCGCAATGAAAAGGTATGAAAATGCATAATATACATATATGTACATAATGTTATATAATTATATTTACTCTATGTGTAGCATAGTAAAGTATGTATAAAGCATTTGATGCAAAAACAATGAAATTGAACGAATTACCAATTTAACCTACGTATGGCCTTTTTTTCTGTGATATACAATAAAGTAATAATGATGATTATTATGATTATTATTATTAGTATTACTATTTTATCTTGTTTTTGGTTTGATATTTTAGATAACTCCAACTGGTATCATGGACATTCTAGCACATAATCCTAGTTTGGAAACATTAAAAACTGCAGAGTTTGAAGATTTGCCCCCAGAGAAGGAATTATTGGCGAAATTTCCAAGATTAAAAATTCATACATTTTCATATGAAGGAGAATCCGAATCTGAAGACGATAGTAACATTGATGATGGAAGTAGTGTTTCTGGATTTGGCCCTCGTCTTCAAGATGATGATTTTGACGATGATTTTGGTGAATGGGATGAAGAAGATGATTTTGATGATGAGGAGGAAGATGACTACTGATAATGCAATATTTTCTGATACAAAACACAATACATATACATTTACATTTGAAAATTAGAAGGGTCTCTAATCTGTACTCTCTAAAATTTGTGTAATTTTATATGATATATACTTTAAGCATAATTTATAATGTTTTATTTGTGTGTTTTTTCCTATTTGTGTGTGAGCTGTGTATAATGCTGTTATTGCTATAAACTATAATAATAAATAATGTTCCAATATTATTAATTAAGTATTATAAATATATTGTAATGTTACAATTTGTTTTGGGAACAACAAGGAATAATATAATATATGCTATGATAGGAAATATAAGGTTTTCTTGTTACATATGAAAGTTTATATATACATATTTATGAAACATAATATTTTATGTATATATAATATATTATGTCTTCAACAAAAACTCCAAGTTACACTCTAAATTTTTCCCATTCAAATAGTATTTTTGATACGTATAATTCAAAATTTTGTAGGCCTTTTATACTGTATTTTATTAGCATTGTAATTCTTCGAGAGTTCACGTACACAGATATATTATATTTCGTAGAGTAGAACTAATCCACAAGAAGATAACATGTAACATGTAATAGAGATAAGCAACAAAGACAATTTTTTACATATATACATTATTTTTGTAACAACGTTTGTACTGTCATGCATTAAATATGTTATTACTTTGTAAAGATAATAGTTATTACACCAAGTACTTGTAAATTTACATGGTATTATAATAAATGAACTGATGTTGACTCATAAACTACGTAATTAGTAATTAGTAAGTCACACCTACATACATATGCTACGTATTGTTATTGAATGTACAAACTTGAAGAAGATAAAATAAAATATTATTTTATTCTATGTGCTATGTGCAAGATGAAACGGTCAAATTCATAATACATACATAGTTTATACTTGAAATCATTATTATGTAATGTTATACAATAAAAAATTCTATATTATTATATAAATGGAAATTCAATACAGAACAATACAATTTTTTTTAAAGTAGCATAAACACAACTACCCTAATGTTTTACTTCTTTTTCTGGAGTCTTGTAAAAAATAAAATCGTTTTTCTTTTGCCCCACACCCCACACAATCGTCACACACACACACACTCACACATCATTTAATACATATTGCATACTCTGAAAAATTTGTGCAACGTATTCATACTTGAATTATTTAAATTAATCTGTAAATCCTGATTTTAATTCATCAACTGATTTTTAAAACTGACATTTCAAAAAGTGACGGAATAAAAAATGTCAAACACTGGATCAATTGAAAATCAGGCATTTAAGTTACTCATAGCAGATATATCTAGAGCAGAAAAAGTAGATGATGGAGTTTATCGGTTAAAATTGTCAGCACAACATAAAGGAAGCTCATCCAATACATCCGAATCTCTATCAGTGACATTAAACATCAAATTAACTTGGATTCAAGGAAATATAGCATCAATTAATGAAAATCCGGATGGTACTAAAGTTCTTATTATCAGTGATGGTTCAGGGCAAGCTCTGATTTATGGTTGTGATGCTAGTCCTGGATTAGATCAAAATGAACTTACAACTGGTAAACAAAACTTTATTTTATATTATACTTGTTTTCTATAGAAAAAAATATATCATAAAATGATAATGTTGTACATATCACATATTATAATATTGTGAAAATAGTAATAACTCTTTCTACTAAATAAATATATACGTTCTCTTTTGTTTTATCATAAAAAGGGTCATATATTGGGGTCTTGGGACAAATTTTAGAAACTTCTCCAGATATTGTAATCAAAGCAGTCAAAATAATGGTTCTCAAAAATAGGCTCCCATTGAAACACCTATGGAAAGATGAAGTACATGATCTCAAAGCTTTTTTACTTGGACAATATAATGAAGCTTGGAGGCTGAAATGATAATACTATAATAATCGTTGTACATAAATTTACTTAAGTAGTGTGCCGTTTTTTTTGTAGACATTTAAGTGTACATATCACATATCTATACAATTTTTTATTTTTTATATATATATAAAACTTATGTATATAATATTATATTCTATTATCTATTATTGTGATGTTTTTTTAACCATATACTTTTGTCAAAGTATATTTTATGTATATATATTACAATTTACAATACATTTATAATGCATACTATTATGTACATATTATTATAACTCGTAGTAGCACAACTCTAAGTAACTTGTAAAAGCACATGTCAAAAAATTTGACTAATTATATTTATGTCGACAATACGGAACATTTAAAAAAATTGACATGTTCGCCTCTCTCTTCTGCTCAAAATGTCTTTTTTTTACTAGAGATAATTTGTATTTTATTAAAATGTATACTAATATAAAAATAGTACAAACTGATGTGAAATATGAATGCGTAAAAATAAATATTATGTATTAAATCTTAAGTAATAAAAATAGTACACTGTACTTCAGTATACTGAAAAACTTTCAGATGGATCTCATCATTTTTTCCCTGTTCACATATTATATATTATATGCTGTAGAGGGGCTGTTCACATATATCGATATCAAAAAATCCTGTAATTTT
>JAQGBH010005975.1:0-13284 GCA_034698265.1 Sminthurinus aureus | reverse complement strand
ATTATTAATTACAACAAATAATAAATAATTATTAATTAATTATTATTAATTATTAATAAAATCTGTCGCAGCAAAATAAACAGTTGAGGTATGAAAAAATTAATTTATTATTAATTACAAAAAATAATAAAAAATCTGTCGATTTTACCCCCCTACCCTTTATAAAGGGCCTCCGCTACGCTCCGGCCAATAAGTAATAAGTACATACATTGGGTAGTCATAATATAATGTGCCAATGGAGTACAGGATTTCCTTTGTACTCCATTAGTATTATGTATTATGTAGGGCCTTTCATTGTGAGTATAAACTGTAAATAGAGTAAGCGCGAAGATGAAGACATAACAAATCAAAATGCGAGTAATGAAACATTTCCAAAGAAAAAGAAAAAACTAAAAAGACCAAACATTGAGCAATATTAAAAAAGGATTCACCACCAATTTATTGAAGAAAAATGGAATTTATTAGGGATACTACCAATTACCCTTTTACACACTTTTGGAATATGTATACCTTTTTTCATGATTTCCTATAGTGTATGTACAATGTACAATCCATACCCACATATCCCATATTGTAAAATTATGTTCCGGTTTCAGCGTAGAAAACTATATTTACAAAGAAAAATGTTTCACAAGTTTCTTTCTATGTAATACGTCCTGGATCTTTGTTTAGTAAAGATGCAATCGAACTTACTCGAAATGCGCTCTATCTCTGTTGTTGTCGTTAATTGTTCACTATGAAAAACTATTAGGCACGCTACCATCATATTTCTTTCGGGTAAAACATCTACTCTCAAATGAGTATAATATACTGAATTTGTATTGTATTAATCCATTAGTACATAATACATAATAAATAATAATACACAACATAATATATAGTCACTCAACAAAACAAATATTCAGCATCTATTTTACTTTGACATGGTGGAGTGAAAGAAGGAAAAAAAACGATATTCAAGTCCTTCACAATTCACTTGAAAAGCTTCTCTATCCTCAATCAGTTCCATCTTTCCATATATATATGTACCACGATAAATAAACATATATAATAACATGTAATATGCCAGAATGTGTATTTGGTATTTGAATTTGATTAGTATTGACATTTCCATAGTTCATACTTCCATTTATTCTTTTCCGAATTATTTCTAAACGAGAATTATTTCTATACTTCTTATGTCTTCCCATCAACTTCATTGTCAATGTCTTGACATACATCTGATTATGGTAAACACACAATTACATGTGGATGATTTGAGGATTAAAATGGATAAAAGCAAACTATACGTTTTTTGCTGTAATGCGGGACAATAGGGTTACACGTTATACCGTTGATGGATACGTAACAACTAAAAACATCCAATAACATGTGAATGCATATACTATTTTGTACATTTTTACTTGAACCCTTTTCCTTCAGGATGTACAATGTACATATACTGTATGTATACGGTGTACCTACTAAACTTTTTTAGCACGTTTTCAACCCATGCAGTGACCTAACAAATCTAAGATTTTGTTTTAATTTAGTAAAAATTTGAAATTTTCCAAAACTACCTTTTGCAAATATATGTGTACCTATATTGTATAATATAATAACTATCATAAATCATAAATATAAAGTCTAAAAAAGACAACTTTATTTTAGACGTGCCTGTTTTACTTCTTATTTGCTTTACGAAAAATATTGAAATTTCCTTTTTTGAAAATTTTTTCAAAACGCTGTCGAACAAAATAAAAAATTACTCCATATCAAAGACTTTTAGAGTATGCTCATTTGGGTCTTTGTGTGTGACCGTCTACTGAAAAATAATACTAAAATGTTTCTACTGGGATGGAAATGTGTTAAGAATTTGTGACTGTAGCTCAATGGAAAATATTTAGTCAACAACAATAACTTTACGAGTGTAAACTACTTGTACAGCTTCTTTTCTCGTTCCACCTCAATTTATTTGGCTTTGATTTGAAGGGATCTTTTAGTGCCCTGTACCCTTTACATCATAAAGTACAAGATTCAGAGAACATACCATACCATAAAACTTGACTTGTAAGTGCATAATAAGTTATAGCTATAACCTTGTTAATTTGTATGTATGACTTGTCATCTACTAATTTTCTTCCATGTACAGTATTAATTTCTGTAGTTTAGTTGTAATTTTTGTTAAACACATTATTCCGATATTCTCCGTTTTGTATAATCTATAATGTTGAATTTTTCAATATTATCCTCATCCGATAGGCAACTTTAATTTCATGTACTAATCCTGCTTATGCTACAAAACAATGTTCAGCCAAAAGGAAATAGAAAAACAGTAGTACGGTGTTTGTAGTATGCGTGTACCTACGTACATTGTACATATTCGTAAAGACGTGTGAATATGATAGAGTGATAATGAGGAAAGTAGGCTCAAAAGTGTGACATGTTATAACTTTATGAAAGGCATCTACTTTAATACGAATATTGAGGAAGGGGGCATGATGATGATGATAATAATAATGATAATAGTACAAAATCAAAGTCAGAGTACATTACCCATCAGTTGGAAAAAGGTAGGACTTTAAGGGCTTTTTTGTATTTATTTACACAATACACACAGCCCAAGTGCACATAGGAGTTCAGAACAAATTTAATGCATAAACACATGGTGATCAAGTATACATAGATTATAGATACTATAGTTCTGGAGATATGAGTAGATGATACTCTATTTTATGTTGTGTAGTGGTAAGCTAACCGCCAACTATAATAATATTATAGTTTTTCGGACGAGATAGAAAGAAAGAGAAAGAGAGTGTGTGAGAGGAAAAGGGCGTGGAAGAGTGTGAAGGTAAAAGAAAGAATCGTCTTAAATTAAGAGCTCACAAAGATTCAGACAGCCTAGCACCTCAATCAGTTAGCACTTGTTGAGTAAACTGCTAAAGTAGCAGTCAGGAATCCTGGCTCAGGACCATCTACAGAAACTCGTCATCATAATATAACTATGTAGTACCCTACTTGAAAAGAACTTGAGAACATAAAAGCTGTTTTAATACAACCAGTGGTCATACATGTAATAAAACTGTAAAAATTTATAATTAAAAACAGTTGGTTTTTAGGTTCCAGATTCAAGTACTTTATCCACACTGATTGCTTAAATAAGTGTAAGACATATCCCAAATCTCGGGGTCGGCTACAGGCTAGAATATATTGGTCCACACTTCATTCTTCACAATTTCTAGATATATAAAATATTACATATTATTATACCTATTCGTTTTGAGTAGATGTTTCAATTTCGGCCTTACTATATTATGTAGTATATTATGTACAATATATATACATAGTGTAACATACATATACATACAATTTAAGCTAACCTACATTATACATTATACATGATGTACCCATGCCATGTTTTGAAAATATAAAATGGAAAAAGTACTCATATATATAATCCAAAAAGAAATCCCTTCTACACAAGTTATAAATGCGTATGGATGGAATATGACAGCGTATTGTTCAAACTTGAAATAATAATAATTTTGAATTGGAACTTACTCATGCTCGTACACACTCCTCTGTTAGTCCGGAGCTCGGAGTATACAAGGAGAGAGAAAAGAAAATAAGATATATCTTCAAGTTACGCACATGCATATATATATACAAAGATACAAGAAAAGAGTCGGAATAATGAGGAATGGGAAAAAAGAAAAGAAATGAAGAAACTTTTTGAATTCTGAATAATAGAAACATGATGCACATAATATAAGTATTTACAATTCAAAAAGGCACAGGTACAAAACAACGCATAAAGTATAGCATCATTGTGTAGTACAAGTCAAAGGGGCAGAACGAGATATATTATATATAAAAGCGAGGGACAAACCCAGAGTTATACGGCCGAAAACTAAGCTAAACCCGAAAATACAAGTACGAGTACAAATAGTGATGAAAATACATGTAATATAACATAAAGTTATGTATGTATATACACGAAAATACAGAACTAATCTTGTGTATTGTGTATTGTATAATATTGTATACATATTAAATATTACACAGGTAAAATAAAGTTGTACACCTGATGAGTACACCATCGTAGTCTGTCCATGAACAGAAAGCTCTAAATCCTCATCAATAATATAACAATAATAATCTTTTCTCAGTTATATCTGCGTAATGTATCACTCATGTTTTGATAGAAACATAAATTCTCTTGTTGATTTGGATGATATAATTTTTAGTGCTGCATATTATATATATTTATATATTATGGTATGATGTAAGTATAATGTAGTTGTTAGTTGTTATATTTACGTTTATCTTCATTTATCCCTCTATTTTTCTTCCCATTTCATCTGAGATGTAAAAGATGGACAAGAGAGTTGGGATTTTTTTCTATCTTGTACTTCATCTTCTTTGTATTTCCTCACTTGACATCTACTTATTGTAAGTGAGTAGTTACGTACTTACAGCAATTCTCTTGTTCTACTCCTTCCTACTCAATCCTCTTTCTTGAAGATGGAGATGAAGAAAAGGAGGAGGAGGAAGGAAGGAGAAGAAATTTGAAGTCATGCAGGGAAAGACAAGTCGTCACATTGGATTCGATAGATGAAAAATCTGTCTAATGAACAGACGAGTGGAAAATCCAACTGTGTATTTGTGTATGCATAATGATAATGTGTTTAATATATATATAATATGTACATGTATATATTTGTATTTGATTTTTGCTCCAAGTTCAAGTGTTGGAGAGAGAGAGAGAAACAGAGAAAAATCGATATTATTTTGATATTTGAATGCATTTTTTTCTCTTCTTATCGTAGATGTCCATTACAACTTTATCGTATTATTTGTTGGGCTTCTTAACTCTTCAACCGCAACACAACCTCCCTCTTTCTTTCACTTTTACTCTCCCTGTCTAAAAAAACGCTTAAAACAACAACAACAGCTTTTGCCTTTCTGAGTGTAGGTATAATATAATATATTATTATTATTATAATCATTATACAAATTATATTTTATACCTAGTCTTATATGTATAAAAAAAGTACGACCATTCATAGAATACAAGATTTCTAGACACATAGCTACATCGTTTTACTACAGTCTACAGTCAGTCATAATATATATATTAAAAATACCTATTTTCTTTAGACTGGACTGATTGTATAATATGAAATAATAATAATTTGATATGACTCCCTCTTGTTCTTTCTTATGTTTTGCTTGAGGCTGAGCAGGTAAGTGCAAAGTAAGCAAACGAAACAATTAAAAGTGTATGACAGACAGAAAAAGACGGCTATCGGAAGTGTGAAATGAAGCTTTTTTTCATTATGTATACCGTGTATACAGTATACCTTTCACATTGGTAGCAAATACTTTTATATTAAATATATATATACCTGATACACATAAGTGATTATGGAAGATATATTTTAGTGTTGTAAAAAAGATCTATGCACTATGCATTATAAATTATAATCTATACATCACGTAAAACCTAAATTCTAACCAATATTTTTCACATAATTACTTCGTTTTCACCACGGAATAGATCAGAGAAGGAAAACAGAAGAAAGTTAAAATACATAGATTATCGGTAATCCGCTTACAAATTCGTACTTTATACAGATAATA
The DNA here is from genome assembly GCA_034698265.1 of Sminthurinus aureus. NCBI lineage: Eukaryota > Metazoa > Arthropoda > Collembola > Symphypleona > Katiannidae > Sminthurinus > Sminthurinus aureus. Next base: position 7,662 of record JAQGBH010005975.1, on the reverse strand, counting down.
CAGCTTATCTAATAGTGTCTTATATTTAGTCAATTAGTTAACATAAAATTCAATGACATCACTCATTTATTTACACTAACATAAATTATAAGCTTCTGTGCCTTTGAGATCATTGTTGATTTGGTGTTTTACCTATATACATAGTGTAAGTGCAAAGTAAATTATTTTCTTTATTTATGAACTGCAAAATTTACACTCTCATCTCTGATTTTCTTGTATTTAAATGCAATTGAATCGTTGAGGAAAGATTCTGCTTATCATCTATGCATACGTATACAAGTGTTGGAAATTGGATGATCTAGTGTGTGTAATGAGGTAGGAAAATTAAATTATCTACCTACTCAATCAGCTACGCAGCCTCACCATCACTTGGAGAAAAGAAAGAATAGTATAATAAATTTTTCAGGTTGCATGTGTTGCTATAAACTCTATACACTCTAATCCAGCTATGGTATGGGTAGTAAAGTTCATATATTCTCTTTTCTGCTCATCAGTTGTCTACAGACATCCGAGGCCGAGCCATCAACATCTTTTGTGTGGATTATTTCTCATTCTCCCTGTAATTCATAGTTACTTCACGTTTCCAAGTAGTTGATACATAATATATATGGTACATTATATATTATGCTTGTTCCAAAGCAAATACAAGACTTCTGAAAAGCTTGGAAAACATTATTTGTGCATCTAATATTTTTAAAAACTTATTGAGAAGTCGATATTTTTTTAATGATCGCATCGAAATCAAACAATAAGTTAGTCATAAGCAATTAAAGTGCTAAAAAAGACATTATAATTAAGAGATTTTGTCACAATTTTTTGCGACTTTTGTCTCTTCAATTTCCTTCAGAACCTATTCTGTGGGAAAAACTATAAAGTATACACTATATGTATATATATTATACATACTTACGTACAGAAAAGTTATTTGGTGAATATATTGTGTAGTCAAAGTACTTTGCATGTTTAGTTCCGGTATTTCATTATCATTCCATCGTCAACTGACAATGTAATATATTATACTATGTGTCCTAAAGCTTCCTAAAATACATTTGTGTGGTGTTGTGAAAAGAGTGTGTAAAAAATGTACAGAAAAGTTTCATGCTCATCTCGTATTTTAGGTTAGACGCGTGATGAACATTCAGTGTAGAGTGTGATAATGAAGGTGATGGTACATCAAAACGAAAAAATAAAATACATAATGAATCGGCTCTTTGTCTGTTGTGTACAAACTGTATAACGAGAGGTATAATATCGGACTCTTATTTAAGTACTTGAATGCTCCTCCAATTGAAAGTGTCTATTGTCCATGTACCGTTCATGGAGATACACAGTAATAGTTTAGCGCGTGTAAAGTTTTCATGGAGCACATGGCTTGGTAGCTCTTGTTATTGTTAATGTTGTTAGGATTAAGTAAACAGACTGAACTATATATTATTGTAAAATCAAAGAAGCTTTTAGGACTTTCGTAAATAATTCGTAAAACATAGTACATACTATTTTCTAATGTCAATCAAGAGTCAAGAGATAAGAATATTCTAAATGTTGGACCACATGTTATTCGGCAGTTGAGTTCTCAGGTGTTCAACACATTGTTGTTCTTCAAAGAATTATAGAGATTAATTTTTATGTAGAAACATTTTTTGTGTACAATATGTGTGTGTGTGTGTGTGCACAATACTTTTTTACACGTAGTGTTATATTTCTTTTTGTTATGCTGATGGGCAATGGGTACTAAGTAATAATGAGATTAGAGCTTGTTCTTGTCAATTTTGTATTCATTGGAAAAAACTATAATAAACTAATGAGCAGTTGTAGATAAGTCTGGGACACAAAAGAAACTCTACTGTAGCATACATTACACAGTAAAAGAATTTGAAACCGTTCTAGAAATTCGATTGTGCTACTCGTACTGAATCCCTTTACACGTGGCGTAGTTTAATGTTTTGAGATATGAGATTGAAAGGAGAGAAAGTAGTGTGGAAAAGAAAACAGTGGCGTTGAGAAAAAGTGGTCATCTGTAATCGGTATGCAAGTAATGTTAAGTAACAAGCAGACACTACATAATACAACTAGGCATTTACTTGTGACTTGACACAGGGATGATTTATTATGAATGAGTAGTATTAGTGTGAGTTAGAACTTGAACAATTTTCTGTCGTCATACTGTATTTGTCCTCTTAAAGTCTTAAATAAGAGGATCACAGCAACTTTAGCACCAGACTTCATTAAAAAACGATGGAAAGAAATTTATCATTTCATCTTCTGCTTCGATTATATTTCTACTATTTTATTAGTGCTTTCCAAAAATATTGAGCTGTACTAATCAAGTACAAAAAAGTGTTCTATATAGATATAAATTAAAACTCGTCATAAAAAGGCAGCCAAAGTGATTGTATACTAAACAGTGATTCTACAAAGAGCTATACGATAAAAATGGAACGAGTGTTCATCAAGAAATAACACATATGTCGCTGTCTTACATATTACATAATACTTCATAATTTTGAAATCTGAGAACTTTTCTTTCCATGCATATGTATTATGTATGCTTCATTAATAGTTTAAGACAAAAAGAGCACATTAAACATTAAGCTGCATTGATATTAAATATAGAATATGTATAGTGACAAATGATATCCTACTGGTGGAAGTGACAAGATTACGAATACACATTTGACATCATCAGTGCTTGCTTTCTCGTCCGAACTCTTGGATTGCTTCATAATTTACATAATATATAAGTACACCACATCAATATACGTCTGAGGTTTTGTACACACATATGATACATGATACATGTATAAAAATATAAGAAAAGTTCCATACGTGATATTTTAAACACTTTGATCATCGTCACGCATCAAGCTACCAACATCAACAATAATTATTATCTAATATTTTATTTATATGATCGGATATTTTAGTAATTATTATTACTATTATATGTACAATCGATCTCTATACAGTTTCATCTTTCACAAGCCGCAAAAGCTACAATATTGAACATGAAACAATACCAAGTTTTAATATTATTTTATTATTTATTTCGCGTCTATTACTTACAATAATATGATCTAATTCTGTCAGTCAGCAAAAGTCAACACTCATGTCATCAATAAGTAATAAATTTTAAATGTGTAATAAAAGAGCTTTTTATTTATGTAGGCTGTATACTTGACATTTGGAGAGAGTCAATAAGCAGTTTTTTAATGAAAATATAAAAAATAATTTACTTAAAGTTAACACGAAGTTTCACACCATCGTCTACATTTTATATCATATAATCATTAGCCCAGTGAAGAGCTTATCTCTTGGTGACGATAGTTGTACGATTGAGAGGGAGAGAGAGAGTCCTTTAAATACATGGCTAATGCTTACTCATCAGTGACGAACAAATAAAACTGGTGAGACGACCGTGCCAAATATTTTGTTGTGACTGGAAAATTAATTTATGAATGTGATCCGTGTACACTGTATGCACGATATTATGGTGTTTTATAGTATATTGTTATTCTCTATAATATATACTTTCTAATAATAGTGACGTCAAACGATCTCAAATATTTGTGAAATCTCAGATTTTCTTTGTTAAGTACACATGTAACATATGTACATTATATTATTCCATATACGACACCTTTCCATAAACTGCTACTGTGCAACATAACGTATAGATCAGATTGCAAATAGAAAACCATAGGAAAAGACAGATTACATGTAAGTAATACTAGACGTATATATGTGAAATGTGACATCGAATAATATAATTAAGAAAAAACAAACACTTTTTTGAAGCTTGACAAACAGTAAATTAATATAAAATGAGATGAAAACTCCAACATGTACTGTCCTTTCAATAGCAGTTACAAATATGAACTTGTTTCCTTTCCCAAAGTGCCCAGGTGTAGTCTATGTATTACTGGTCTTGTTAATTCTTATTCCACAGCTTATTGTCAGCGTCCATTGTCAAAATACAGTGGGGCATTTAATAAAATTCAAAGACACGTCTAAAAATAGTAATGTAATACGAAATAAAAATGATCAAAATAAATCCAGTTTTAATGTAGTTAGTACAAACAATAGCAGTTGTATTTCACAAAGCAATAGCATTAGTAGTAATAATAGCAAAACTAATAGTAGTTTAAGTGTGCATGAATATGGTTTCCGTTCATCTTCACCTTCTGAAAGCAATATCAATATCAAACGTCGCAATACTAAAAAGAAAAATAATGACCTAGTTTTGTCAGGTGCTCCATCAATACACGAAGAACAAATTGTAGTGTCAAACTGTTCTTCAATAGGAGATGACAAGCAGAAAAGGAAGAGAAATAAAAGGAAGGATAGAAATCCTGACAACAAAAAGAGAAGAGGACAAAAACGACGCAACAATGGAAAGGACACGACTGCAGCAGATAGTGAACCCCGCCGGCTGAGACACGCAGATCTATCAAAATTATCACTCTGGATTGCAGCAGAGCAGGTCAAACTATTTAGTGGTAAGACTCTGACTACAACATAAACAGATTACATTGACGAATCTAATAACTTTATTAGACAGTAATTGAATGAACATGTTTGTTTCATTATTGCGTTTTAGTAGTACACTGTACATTTTACAAAGAAACTATGTTATATCAGTATAGAATAAGATATCAAATAGTTGCGAATTTTGATCAATCAGTAATAATTTTATTAGTTCATACTAAAGAAAATTGTGATCCACATTGATTGTAAAATATAGTATAAAATCAAAACTTTTGAGATACGATGAAAATGGATCCCGTATATATCTACTAATCAATCATAACATATAACATAGCTTAAAACATGTCACGTGAAATTTGATGAATTGGTAAAAAGAGTTAAACATAGCTGTATGAGGTATAATAAATAACATATAATTGTATTCTTGTACTGTGTAGGTTTTTCTCTCGAAATTCATGTGATAACGGATGGATTAGTACTACCTTATATTCTGGACAAGAATTTCGAGCAATATCTCCCTGTAATACCCACCGAGGTAAATTTTTTTGGTTCAAAATTTCACATTCATTTTCATCCTCTTTCACTGCATCTATGTGTGATGAGGGAAGAATATATTATGTTACTATTTGATATTTGAGCGAATGATTTTACCCTAATAGAAATAAAATGTCTTTGAATCTGAATTACAAATTTGACCAGTTGCGTATTCTATTTGTTTAGGTTGGAGTTGTAAATTTTACATGGAGAGCGGGGGATAGAAAATATTTTTACCATTTTGATAGACTAAATTCCTTTAATGAGGATATTCTTCTTTCACCTATAGTTTCTATTGACACACGAGGCAGAATACCAAGAAAACCAAAAGGTTGGTTGAATTTAATGTATGCTATTACGTATGTATTATTTATAATTTATACATCCACATGTGTTGGTCATAAAAACGTATAAATGAATACTCTTGTCCCATAACATGTCATATGTAATTCCTAAATCAAGGTACACAAGATACATGGATTTGAAATCAAGTCCCATTATTTTCCTAAGTAAATCCTAATGTTATACGCGTATATTATGCATATATATTTTCTTCAACAGTCTTTAGCGTGTTTCTACCTTGTACTGGAACTCGTAGTGGTGTAGCTACATTTACAGTTGGATTACTTATAGGTATATATATATGCATTTTCCATAACTTGACAATTATGCATAACTCATACACATAAAAGACGCCACTTCTTGTGGAAAAGAACTGTTATTATCATATGCCAATAATATGTAATGTTGTTTGTTGTGTCAATACATAGAAACAAAGAGAGGACCACTGACTGGAACGCCATTAAGGCTACGATTACGTAAAGAGTGTACCGAAAAAAAACCCGAATCTGATCCAGAATGTGACAGAAAGTGTGCGAATGGTAATACATATATGCAAATAATATGTACTTAATCTGTATAATGTATGTCTAGTATAAGTTGTTGCTTTTTTATCTTGAAATAACAGTAATTAATTCCTCACATTTCATTTAAAAAAACAAGTAATCAAATTATTGTCAATATATATATATATCTATATATCTGAAGACTAAAGTCAAGATTATTGCATGATGAAGCAACAAGTTGTACAACTAATAGAAGTCAGAAGTCACATTTTAATAACAAACACAGAACACGAACCTTTATAGCAGTATTATGCAACACGAAATGGACTCTTAAGCTACTGTATGTTCATTGGTATACATATGTGTCAGGCTGTGAAAATGTTTAACAGAAATATTTTACCATTGACACTGGAATAAATCATTAAATTACACTACATTTCTTTGGTTTTAAAGGAGGTTGGTGTAACAACGCTGGGGTCTGTCGATGCCTTGAAGGTAAAATTAAATATCAAAATGTAAATTAAAGCATTTAAAGGGTGGTAAAAAAAACAATGTATTTCACCAGCATGTATGCGTTTTATATCAGTCTCTTTGCTTGCTTTTTTCACCTACATGTTCAATATTTCCACGGTTTACTCATGAACGTTTTTTTGGGTAAACAAAGAAAAAAGTTGTACATATATTTTTACATAAAATTTCTAAAATTATTTAAGCGTTTTTTTTTTCTTTTTTTTTCAAGGTTATATGGGGCCATATTGCCTACAAGGTAAGAATTTTGAATATATTTTACTTGATACGTCTTGATATGCTTAGCATAATCTGTGTTTAGAATTTTTTATGAAATTTTTTTATACATTTTTTTTGTAGCTTTATGTTACCCTCAGTGTATGAATGGAGGAGTTTGTACGGCTCCCGGTGTTTGTTCATGCCCTACTGGTTAGTTTTAAAACGTTTAATATTTATATTAGTGTATTTTTCAAAAGCATAACGTTTCATTTAAAATTTTATATGGCTCTGATTTTTATAGGTTTTCATGGAGTATTTTGTGAAGGGGGTAAGTTGAACTCTTAAAGCTCTTTGAAAATTAAAACAATGTGCATAAATAGACATTTTTATGGTAAACAAATATCTACAACTGCTCATATTTTGTATTTATTATTTATTGTTAAACAACAAGTTTCCTTTGCGTATAGAAATATAAATTTCTTAAATTTTTTTTATAAATTTTCTTATTGTTCCCATATAATCAAAGAGCACTAGTAGAATAATTATTATTCATTTAATAATAATTATTCGAAATTATAACATCAATTTTAAAAAAAATCAGACTATTTAGATAGGACAAATCATAATATTTAATATTATAATTTATAATCAAATTGTTACTATTTTCAAATTCTTTCGGATAACCAAATGGCTGTTTTACAACCAGTTTTGATAACTTGAGTAAGGGCATTATAACCTGGAGTCTTTTCTGCTCCTTGTTCTAATCCAGTATCATGATGTTCTTGTTCTTCATCCCGACATTTTTGTATGACATCTAAGAGCTCTTTATTAATCTGTGGATTATCTGTATCAGTCATCAATTCTCTAATTTGACTGTTATAATGTTCTGTAATTGATGCTTCAACAGCTACAGTACAAGCCATTGCTGCCTTTTCTCCCAATAATGCAGTTCCTAAAAAAGAAATCAAAAAATTTTTCAAATAAATATAGTGTAATATATGAGAGTGCAAATAAGACAACGATGCGCGAAAATTTTTCTATGTTAATATTCATACATTTACCTTGTTGTCAA
>JAQGBH010005974.1:0-13286 GCA_034698265.1 Sminthurinus aureus | reverse complement strand
TTTGTTTTAGCAAATACGAAATACCTATTTATTATTATGACAGGTTCAAAAATATCTTAAAATGTTAGTATTTTATCAAGCTTGAAACTCTCTCTGTTTGTTTCAACAATATTATTATTATTGTAGTATTCAATTATTGTTGTTTTGATTCTAATATTTTACTCACATGTTGATCTGTATCTTGATTCTTGGTCCTATAGTTTTTCTAGTTTGATGATCAGTAATTAATCAGTCCGTAGTTTATAATATTATTATTATACATTGGTAAAATACACATATTATTATTATAATACTGAGAGGATTGTGTTTACAAAGATAATAACTATCGTTTCTAATTGCTTATAGGTGGCAGAATTTCTCACAAAGGCCACCGTGATATCAGATGATGAAGCTAAATTGGAAATGTTGATGCGGGTCACTGAAATTATTATCAATAAGCAACCCACCCTATTGGATAACTTTTTAGATGAAATGCTCAATTTCCAATCTGATAATTCCCTTCAAATTCGGAAATATATTCTAGAATTTATTGAAGAAGCTTGGTTTGTTTAAAACGTTTTGACATACCTCTCTCTCTCTATCTTACATTTCTTCTCTGCATCTCGATATACTACGTAGGCATAATATAATATTATACATATCAAGAAGAAATTGACCAGAAACCACACAACGTATAATATGGACATTATGGATCATATATACAATAATGTGATGCATAGTCTTGTAAAAATAATGTCATCCATAATATATAAAAAAAGCTAATAATGAGTGTGTTCATGTATATATATTTACCAAGATTATTATAGTATTGTACATCTATGAAACTTTCTCAATGTAAGAGTATACATTATGAGGTTCGTTTTATAGAAAGTACAATAGATTTAAGGCAAAAAGAAGTTGATCACTTTCCAATACATTTATGTTTTATGTCTTCGAAAGATATCAGAGCATGTAGAGAAGCAAATGTCGATTTTGTTTTTGATAATGTTGTGTCATTTTAAATATTATATAATTATATACATATAATTTTCTGATATTGTAGAGTATGTTATAAAGTTCATCATTATATTTTTGGTTTTTTTAATATGATGTAGCGTTGCGGATCCAGAGACAATTCCAAAGATAATTCAAAATATACGTTTATCACTTAGTGATCCTTCTGTATCAGTTCGTAAGTTCGTATTTTCTAGTTGCTTCATCTCAAACAAGTATTTATATTGGTATAATATATGGTATACTAAAAATCACAAAATATAACATGTATATTTACTTACTTATTTATATAATGCAGAATCTTATATCTTATATGTATTTCATACATTAAATAATATTATAATCAATACTCATTAATTTTTGTTGTAAATATGAAAAATTCAGAAAAAAAGGCTATACAGTCAGCAACGAAAATTTATCAACTAGCATTAATGTGGCTATGTCGTTCAAAGTCTGTGACTGAAGAAATGGAAGCTGCTTGGAAAGCAGTTGATGACTTGAAAAGACGGATTTTAACTCTAATCGACAGTGACAATGATGGGTGTGTTTTCATTGTTATATATATATATAGATATATATTTATTTATTTTTATCTAAAGTTCCTGTTTACCTTCTCCCAATGATGAAAAATGAAAATTGACGATTCAAACTTCTTCTATGCTTCATTTGATGATTTTATGTTTAGCATTTTGAATTTTAATATTGCTATTATGTAGATATATTATACAAACTTTTGTTTTATGCTAAATTATATTATGATAGTGCGATAATAACTAAAAGATACAATCGACTTTCTATTCATTAATGCTTTGCTTTGTGAGACATGCTATTTTATTTCATACATCATACATGGTCGATTTTAAATCTTCAATCTTTCTTCATTAATGATTCTAGAATTCGGACACAAACAGTAAAATTCTTGGAGGTTTTAGTTTTACTACAAACACCATCGGAAGTGGATAGTTTATTTCCATCGGAATTTTGTCTCGATCATGTTCCAATTACTGTCAAAGTTGCTCGACCAAGAAAACTTGAAGAAGATGCCAAGTAAAATTTCTTTTATTGTCATTTTATGTTTACAGTTATAGATGTACTATTATTGTTATTTATTATTTTTTGTAATTCCTCTAAGAAGGGAATACATTTTTAAATGTCTTTATTATTTTTTTAATCCAATTTCTCAAATTCTTTTTTTTATTTATTTTATGTAAATAGGGGGTATTTTGAAGAGTTGCTTAAATTTCATGGTTCTCGCCATGCGACTAGTGTCAATTTAATGGCTTGTATGGGTTCTATCACTCTTATTGCAAAACTTCGGCCACATTTTATGGGAAAAGTGATTACAGCTATGGAAAAACTTAATGGTAAGTAAATTTTATAAATATAATTTTTCCTATAATGAAGGTATCGAGTTTCTCGGGGTTTTAAAAAGTCTTATGACGTATTTTTTAGCCATATTACCACCAACATTAGAAAGATCACAAGTATCATCAGTGCGGAAACACATGAAGCTTCAACTTATTGGATTATTAAAGCATCCAAAAGCTTTCAATTACTATGATAGTATTACAACGCTTCTCACTGATTTAGGAGCAACAAATCAAGAAGTAAGAAAATTAATTCATCCTATTCGTTTGTATGATAATAAAAATATCATTTGTGTAGGATTTTTTGTTTATATTATTTATATTATTTATTATTATAGCCGTATAGTAATTCATAAACATAAAAAATCTGTACTAATAATTCAAATTTTTTCATCACAATATATTATGATTATAGCTTCATAGAGCAATTCCTAATTGGGATGAAATACGTTCTGAAAAACGGAAACGTCAAAGAGCTCTTGCTGATGCTGAGAATTCAAGTAGGAAACGTGCCAAATTGCAAATCGTAGAAAAAGCTCCAGATCCTTTATCTGGATATTATGATGATGATGAAGACATGGAAAAACCAGCAGAGGACGAAGAGGAGGAGGAGGACGATGAGGAAGAAGAAGAAGAAGAAAAAAAGAAAAATCAAACTGAAGGAACAGCTGGAGATGAATTTGAAAATTTGATTTATAAAAATCTTACACATGAAGCAGCTGTAGATCTTGTTGTCGCTTCAATGGTATTACTTTTTGATTCTTCAATATAGATTTGTTGGTTTTTGAATGATAAATAATGATTAGACATCAACTTGTCTAATTAAAAGTTTGTTTTTTTTATTATTTTAGGACCGTCTTCCTGATAAACTTCCAGCCAATTTTATGTCTTCTTTTACACCGATAGCCATTGGTACATACTTATTCTATCCATCTATTAAAATTATATTACTCAATAGTAAAATAAATAAAACCAATTGGAAAAATAAATGTTTTTGTCTACATGATAATATTATAGCTGGTACAGAAAATCAAATTCGACATGTTGCAAGGTTACTGGCAGCTCAAATAACAGCCCATCAACTTGGACCTGCTGCTGCTTTACAGGTATATTTGTCAAGTATTATATATCTCAGATTTTATTTAATCATAATAATATTAAATCATTGTATTATCCTACTTTTGCGGTCCGATTCATAATCGTATTTTGTTTGCAGTTTCATATTTTATGTTATGTAAGTTGATTTTAATAATAGTATAATAATCAAATTTCATTACTGTCTTTTACATATACATATAGAGTGGCATTTTAGAAGAAATTCCAAGTGAGCCATCTCAAATACCCAGGTAATTAATTGGTTTGTTCAAAGTAAAATAAACTAGTATGTAGTTCTGGGAGAAAGAGAGAGTACTCAAGTTTTAACCATTTAATATTATTATTATAACAGAGTTTTGAATTTTGGTCATGTATTTTATATTTTATAGTCTTGTACCTGGTGCTCCCACTGGTGGAAATTTTGAAACTGCTCAACAATTAATTAAACCTTTCCCTCCTGCACCAAAGCGTAAAATGCCTAAAGGACTCAAATTAAGTGAAATTACTAAACCAATGTCAGCTGATAGTAGGGAAAAGCATTTGACAGACGCATTACAACGAATACTGAATCAAGGAGATAAATTAAACGATATCAAAAATCGACTAATTTCATCAATTGCTGTTACAGCTCCTTTTCCATCAAGATTTTGTAAGATGATATGTTTTTTTTTTTGGATTTGAAATCCGTTTTTTTTTTTTTAAAATGGACAAAAGTATAGATCATCATAATATAATATTTGTTTAAAATTTTAATTTACAGTATGTTTTACTAAAGTTTTAAAAGCATTTTTACTTTTACTATGGCTAATTTTTTTTTTTTTTACAAATAAATTTTTATGTATTACTTTGCAGTTGTAATGAAATTTATATTACAAGATATAAAGGATAGAATAGATTTAGGCATTCAGTGGATGTTTGCTGAATATAGTTTATATCAAGGTTTCATTACCAAAGCTCTTCCAGTTATTGATGATACGGGTAAAGATCGGTAAGAAATTTAATTCATCATGAAAGTTGTAATATTTGTATCAATTCCTAAACTATAGTGCATACAAGATTTGTGTGTGTATGTGTGTGTTACTTTAATGTTCTAAGCAATTAATATTAAACGCTATGCAAACTAATACAAACTTTGTTGTTTGTTTTTTTTTGTAGATATGAATGGGCATTTTTCAACCTGATGAAAGGAATTTTAGAAACAGCAAAAGATTGTGATAAATCCACGTAATTGACTTTTTATTTTAATTTAATTATTTTTCATTAAACTCTTTATCGTTACGTTGTTCTATAATAATATTCTGGGTGTTTACTATTAAACTTCACAAAACGTGAATATTTGAAGTTTGAAACTTAGAAAAGTTTATAGAAAGTTTCACCGCTAAGAAATATGTAATATAATATTGTGTGGATTAGCCTTCTATTTTCAGTTAACGCTAAATACCTCATTATCATAATTAATTTCTTTTACTACTTTTGATCAAATTAGAGAGTTGAAAATTTCAGGAAAGCTATAGGACTTTTTGGCCATAGCTATTAAAGAAATACATGTATATATATGTAAAACAAAAAAGTAATAATAATAGGACCTTTTCTAAGTTTCAGATTTCACTTGTAAAGCATTTATTTTTTAACATTTTACTTTTTTGTTTTTCCAACAGTCTTGCATGGCGCCTTTACACAGAACCCCCTTATATACCTGACAAAGGTATAACATTATTGAAAACATTGTGTGGATTACCAAACCATGCAGAAAAGGCAATGCATCTTGTTGTGGAATTAGCTAGGAAGAGACCTCGGAATATTGCCCTTCACTATTTAAGCGTTCTATTAGAATTTTGTTCACATTATTTGGAGGAGGTACGTAAAAATGTTTTCTTTTTATTACAATTATTAAAACCGTCATGAATTATTTTCAGTTTGTATAAAAAATTATGCATCTATATAAAATAAAATGTGTATACTATTATTGCTGTTACGGTGGTACGTAACGTAGTTAAATAAATTATTAAGCTACAACTTTATATAATCTTATCCTTTTTCAGATCCGAAACCAGGGATCATCTGTAGTCCTCAAAATGTATACAAATGATGATCATTTTAAAAGTATTATTGAAGATCAAGCGGTTGAAATTTACATGAAATCTCTACGACTTCCGAATCCACCAGAAATTTTATTCACAGAGGAACTTGGAAGAAAGGAAATACAGAAAGAATGGAATGAAAATACTATAAAATCTTGTATACACTTATATTTTGAACTTTTACCTCTTAAACCGTCATTAGTTCACGAGTAAGTTGAAAGACAGATACTATTGACATGAACGGAATCAAATTGTAGTTTGAAAATGAGATTTGTTTCTAAAAACTAAGCATAATATATATAAATATATGTATATCTGTGCTAAAAGCTAAAAGCATTATTATTTTCGTGTATATATTTACAGATTAGCAAACGTGTATGTTGAAGCAACGGGGGATGTAAAACGAGCTATTCTACGTTGTGTAGATATACCAATTAGAAAGTTGGGCATAGAATCTCCAGAATTGATGAAGCTGATTGAAAATTTTCCAAAAGGAGCAGAAACTCTTATAACAAGAGTTCTTCATATACTCACTGATAAAAGTAGACAAATTTATGTTATTTTATATTACTAAATATATTAAAAAGCTTTATGTTTATAAGGATATATGATATAAAGTATAAAGTACAAACTTTTTTGCACAGTATTCTTGTCAACTTTGATGTTCATTATTATGTATCATTTTTTATTATTTTATTATTTATTGATTCAAATTTCCTGAAATGCGTCACTTATTAGAAAAGTATACAACGTTTTTGATGTGTTTTTTTTGTAGCTCTCCCAACACCTGAACTGGTAGCAAGTGTTAGAAATATTTATCACAAGAGAGTTGGTGATGTACGGTTTTTAATACCGGTTTTGAATGGTTTATCAAAGTCTGATATTTTGACTGCTCTACCCAAACTTATCAAGTTAAATCCCGTTGTTGTTAAAGAGGTAAGGCTATTTGAGTTTATTATTATTATTGTACTTCATGTTTGAATAAATTGAGTGTGTATATAAATGTATTGTATACTAATATTGTGTTAGCAGAGTAATGTTGAGTAACATTTTTGTTTATCTGGAATAGGTATTTAATAGGTTGTTGGGAATACATGCAGACGCTAAAAGTCAACATACAAGTCCAATTACTCCCGTACAACTTATGGTAGCATTACACAATATTGACCCATCTCAGTGTGATGTAAAGTCTGTAATAAAAGGTATAAATATTTTCGAAACAAACCTGGAATTATCTTTTATAGTTCTTTTACATACATTTTAAGTGTATTAGAAAGAACGTACATCAAATACATGCTATGCATACACATAATTAAGAAAGGTTATTGCATAACAAATTTTTTAAATTTCATTTTTATTTATTTGTGTATTTGTTCTTTCTTTTTTTTACAGCCACTTCTCTTTGTTTTAATGAAGCTGAGGTTTATACAGCAGAAGGTTAGAAATTTTAACTAAATCATAAATTATATATAATATAGGCTAAACACACGTAAGATATTGGATAGATTTTCCGTGCTCACATAAATCAACTATTTATGTATAATATATCATGTTTTTCTTTTTCATTTGCTTGATAGTGTTAGCTGTAGTTATTAACCAATTATTGGAAGAAGCTCCACTCCCCACCCTTCTTATGCGAACAGTTATTCAAACACTAGCCTTACACTCAAAACTAAGTGGATTTGTGATGAATACACTTGGACGACTTGTTACGAAACAGGTACGTTATTGTTTTTTTTCTCCTGTAGCTCAGAGTTTAATACATTTAAAAATTTTATCTCAAGATTCTATGAATGACAATTCCCTCAAATGTTTTTTTTTCTTCTAAAAAAACCTAACAGGTCTGGACTCAGCCCAAGATTTGGGAGGGCTTCGTAAAATGTTGTCAGCGAACACTTCCTAAAAGTATTCCAATTCTACTAACACTTCCTCCTACACAGTTAAAGCAAGCCTTAGATGAAGCACCCGAACTTCGACATCCATTAGCAGATCATTTAATGTCATTTTCACAACAACAGGTTCGATTATAGTATAATATTTTGATGTTTTTGTCAGTTCAAATACTGATCAAAATTCATATATATATATAATTCCATAGATAAGAGTTGGTTTTGCTTAAAATGACTTTTTTAAAAATATTATATTACAGCGCTCATGTATGCCTCCCGCTTTACTAAATGTAGTATTTGGAAGTATAAAAACAGAGCATGGAGTGAAAAGAGAATACGAATATGACCAGTATGATTCAGAGGTAGCAGAAATCGGTGAGCGGCGAAGATCATTTCACGTGAGAGATGAACTTGGACGGGTAAGACTCAATTTTGTATATATTTTTATATAGAATGAAAAAAAAGAGACACTTATTTGAATATTTTATTTGTAGTATTAAACAATAAATTTATATGATAAACTTTGATTGAAAGTGTATTCCTTTTTTTTTACCGATTCTATATTTACAACAGAGATCACCTGGTGCCCCAGAGGAATTATCGATAACTATCAAAGAAGAACCAATGGAATATTCAACTTGATGTATAAATATTGTTGATGAATTGTACTTCTTGTCATAAAACTGCACTTTTTTAATAACAATAATAATAATTATTATTAATATTAGTACATATTATGTGCGTTATTTTAATTTTATTTGAACAAGATATTCCTCTTTTTAAAATAATGCAAAATCTCTAATATGCATTAAATATCTATGTATATATATATATTATTATTAGCTTCAATTCGTATAACTTTACAATGTTTTAATGTTATTATAAATGCTTGGATGAACGTATAAAAGACTCACTAATTCAATAGCAGTGATGGTCGTTGTTATCAACGACTTCTACTTTATAATAGAACGTATAGTTTTAAAGAGCAAATAAGAAATACAAGCAGGAACCCTCTAAATATTTCTAAAATATTATTGTGGTTATTATATTGTGAACAAGGCATGCAAGAAAAAAATCAGATGACTTTATTTTATTACTTTGCATATATGCTCGTTCATAATGTAGATTTTTGTTTATGAAATGTCAAGAAAGGAAAGTGTAGGATATTGACATTAAAATGAATTTTGATATAGTTTGTAGTATATGTATATAAAGTGATAAATCTCAATCATTTTTTTGTACCTAGTTCACAAATTGTGAAATTCTTTATAATACATTGGAAAAATTTTTGGAGAAGATGACATAATATTCAATATATGTTGTTGCTAAAACATACAAATGAAAAAGTTGGTTTTGAAACTATAGCCTACTTGTGCTAAAATAATAATTCTGCTGCATTTACATATTTTTCGAAATAAAAATAAAATAAAATCAAATCCTTTTACACCTCTGTTCAAAATATTATAGAAATGTTACAGTAAATTGCTGTAACAGTAATAATTATTACTATTTGTGTTATAAGTTATAACTATTATGAAAATAATCAAAAAATGTATTATCTCCATCTACTTGAATAAATAATAAAAGGGTCCTTCAGAATTTTGTTACCTCATGAATCATGAATATTGAATGGAGAATGCATAATATATATATTATTATTATTATATTTACGTACAATAAAAATTTTGGATCGAATTTGCTCTTCGTTTAAGTTTTAAATACGATACTTCCGTTCTATCATTTGAGTATTGCCCGTATTACCGATGATTTTAATTATTTAATAAGAAATTTGAAGTTTTTTCATCAATATCCATCAGCAATGACTTTTTCTAAAATAATAATAATAACTATGATTTTAAAAAACACCTAAAATTTGTAGGGTAAACCAGTTGACGGTATTTTATATTTTAAACGAACTCAACAAGAATTTAATCATTATTATGGAAAGATTTTACAAAAGGATTATAGTTTCATTATGAAACAATAATAATATTGTACGTTTTTTCTTAAACTTGAGAAAGATTGTTATTATTTAATAGCATGTACTGAAATTATGATTGGAATTTTATGAATGCAACATGATTATTTTTTGTACAAAACAAAATTACGGTATTTACATGTAGTTGTAGGTTGTAGACAAAATAAAACTACACTATACACATATTAAATTCAGTGCTGTGAAGCAAAAGGAATGGATCATCATCATTATGTATAAATACAATAATTATTTTTAACAACTGATACAAATTAATCTTTCAAAAATATGAGACAGACAAAAGTCTTTTTAAATATTGATTGTTTAATTTGTGTACAAGTATAGCAATATTCGAATATTATATTATTATTGTTCATCTTTTTCCACATACCCCATAAAAGTACCCTCACATTTAAAGTAATCTACATTTTTTCTACATTATAAGTATAACTCATCAAGACATAATATATATGGGTATTACAGTATATATATTATGTAATTATGTGTACCATCGACAATAATAATAACAATTATTGTGTATTATTATTATTTCTTCTTCTTTATATTCAACTTATAAAATGATAAGGCGCATAAATGAGTTATTACACAATATTTTCATAATGTAACATGTTATACAGGTTTCATGCTTTATATTTTACTTGAGATACGTTAATTTTTTAGGTATATAACATGTACTTTTCATTATTAAAATACAACGTTAATAAGCATACAATATTATCCTCGGTTTACAAATCAAAAATCAAAAACATTATACTTATTAGAATAGATAATTGTGGTGAAACTTTTAAACGATAGTAACGATATAGTGATAATAACAACCATGATAACTAGTTGCTGTTTTACATATAATATGCTGTACAAACACGTACCTACTTTCTAATAGATTTTCGAAATTGGGCTAAACTATATTAAAACTATATCAAAAACTACATGCGCTCGTCTGAAAACTGACTTTAAATGAATGAACGATTCCTTTTTTGATTAAATATGAAATACTCTACGTATTTATATTGCGCTTGTAGCTGTACGATTTTTCTTAACATAAAATGGAATCGCAATATTACAATAATATAATATTATTATTATGTACATGAATACATGTGTTCATAATTTTACATCATCCTGTTCCGTAGGTATAATATTATATATTTTATACTTTACACACTTAAATTTACCATATTTTACAAGTTTTGACTTGTAAAAGGAAGTAAGTACGTTTTTAATTTGTATTCTAGTTTGGATTTGTATAATATATTTATATCACATCACAAGAATGTAATTATTATACATTGGAGAGAAGGCAAATCACAGTTTTGCCTGATTTCTTCTTGTTATTTTATTTATTATTATTGAATTAATAAAGTTTTTGGATTAAATTGGTAGTAATTGACTATTGTGTACACATACGTTACGGCGAGTCTTCAATCTGATATTTAGAACAAAAGATCTTCATCATGATGATCATCCAAAATACTAGCAGTATTTTCCCTTTCTATCTGCTCCACTTTTAATGCTGCTTTTATTTTATCTGCTTTAGCTCTAGCAATTTTCTTTTTGTCTTGAATCTTCTTCAATCTATAAAATTCTTCTCTCTCTAATTCATCCAATTCCGAAATGATGTATGCTAATGTTCTTTCAATACGTGGAATGATAACTGTGAATTTTTTAACAAAACAATTATCGTTATTACATAATAATACATAATAGTACTGTCATAAAGCATGATAAATTTCATGTTTAATATATGTTTGATAAAAACATTTTTCATTCGTTTCCTAATTCATGTAAATACAAAATATTATTATATTTTATATGTGTGTACACATAGGAATACAGAGTACAAATACAAATGGGAAAAAAAGACAAGGTACCATGTTCAATAGCATTAACTCTTCTATTAGTAATTTTAATAGCTTCATCCAAAGTAACAAAAGAAGTCTGAAAAAGAAATTTATATTATTAATAAGTAACATAATAATATAATACGGCAGTATTATACAACATAGTATATGGATGCTACTCATCCACAAATAACAGGAGATACTCATATTCACACACACATGAAATACACACTAACTACGCACTAAAGTACGCATTGAACCATATACTACTACTACGCACTTCCCTCCAGTCTGAACGGAAGTGCACAGTCATTCATGTGTGTGTGTGTGTGCATCATAGCTAATAAATTACATAAATAATAATAATTAATAATGCTTACCTGAAGTGATGCAAGATCAACTAACAAATTGATAGCTTTTTGATAATTTTTCTTCAATTTAGACAACTGCTGTCCACCTCTAGCAAGGCCAGTCAACTCATATGAATCTCCTCCTTCTTGGTAAGCTTCAAATACAGGAAGACTTACACCAGCAACATTATCCTTCTTTGTCCTCACCTATCAAATAGTGAAAATAATAATAATGTATTATTATTACAATATTATAAGATAATAATAAATGTATTGAAATACTATTTGAGTAAGAGGTATTTTGAATGTTTTACCTATGCTAAAAAACTGTACCTATATCCTACATATATGTTTGGTTTTTTTACCTTAATTTGGGCCCTTGAGACATTTTGAACAATTTGTTGATTAAAATCCCCGGTAGCGAATTTTGCTTCTACAATTCAAAAACAAAAACAATTATTATTATTATTAGGAATGTAAAATATACATCAAAAATATATCAGAATCAACAAAAACAACCTATACAACAACTGGTTACTTTATTTATAACCACGAAACAACTTTTGATTTTGAAGTTGATTTTCTTGTATAACATAATATGTATGACATAATGTAGATGAATACAAGTACATAGTTCTAACTCCAAAAATAATATTATTATTGTATCTTTTATATATCTTTTGGATTACATAGTGTTCTGTATAGAGATTGTGAAGGTATTAGGTATATTATTATATATTGGGTAACAAAAAATGCTTCTCATTCTCACCAAAATATCTTTATCATTTTTTTAAATATAATTTCATAAAACTATAAATGTTAAAAATTATGCTCACCTGCAAGAGAGAATGCTGCTTCTTTCATAACTTCTCCCATGAGTGTTTTTGTCTAAATACATTATATTATTTACATGGTATACTATTTTTAGTTTATATATGCATATACATAATTACTTGTAATTTGTAATGTTTAAACTTCATAGCACACACACACGTTATGTGTACTACACATTATGTGTATCAAAATTTATGTCAACAACTTAAATGAGCAAGTAAAATAATAACCTCAATAATCTTTCCGAGAATTAAACGAAATCTCATTTGAAGAGCATCAGCTTTCTTTTTTAGTAAACTATGACCAGTTTGTGCACCTTTGAGTCGACCTTTCATTAAACTTTGAGCTCTACAAAAAAAAACAAAGAGTATTTTGAATTCTGACAGAAGTTATTTTGAGTACAATAATATTAACGTCATGTTGATAAGGTGGCAATGAAACTTTTAATTACGATAATAACATGAATATTTCAGACTACATAAGTAATATTGGGCATAATAATAATAATTACAAAATGATATTAAAATTAGATACTTAATACATAATAATAATATTATTTAAACCACAAAAATAAAAAATAAAAATAAAATAAATAATAATAATATAGAATGACAAAACATAAAAAAAATGTACCCTCGAGATGGAAAGATAGGAATACGATCTTTTCCAGACATTGTTGTTATTGATTTATCTAAAACGGAATTCTTTCAATACAATTAAACACTTTCAACTATCACTCTTTAATTAAAATACTCTTTAAAGTTAATTGTGAATGTAATATTCAATCGGGGTGTTGTCTCTGAGTTTTTTTTTCATTCTTTGAATTTGCGTATCAGGACA
>JAQGBH010005973.1:0-13290 GCA_034698265.1 Sminthurinus aureus | reverse complement strand
TTTATAACAGGAAATATAAATGAATTATCAGGACTTACTATAATAATATATACATATATATAGGTATGTACGTACGTTTAAAGTATAGGAAAATTTTCCAAAAAATAGATAAATAATTATATATATAACATTTTTGCCAATTATATAGGGGACACGGGGGTTATTTTAAAGGGACCGGGGGTAATTAATTACTGTCCGTAATTAAATAAGTGACAACGACAAGAGCCACACCAAAACACACTCACACTCACATGTACTTACGTACTTATAAAAACATGGCCGGGGAAAAATCTCCAATAAATAATTTTTTTTTTTTTAAAATATATAAAAATAAAACCAATTAAGTGATATATACTTTTTGTATATATCACTTACACGACACGAGCACGGACACGGGACAAAACGGGGAAAACGGGGGAAAATAAATAAATTTACAAATGGGAATTTCGGGGGTATGGGGAAAATTTCACAACACAACTACACAGTAGAACCGGCCGGCACGTACTAAAATTCTGGAAGGCAGAAAATGCCTTCCAGAGAAAATAGCGTCCTATTTTTTTATGGGAAGAAGAAGAAGAAGTGAGAAGGAGCGAGTCCTAATTGCTCCAACGCGAGGACTCTGTCTCTCGCTTCTAAAAGTGTGTGTTGTGTACACATTACACACTCACAATATTATATGCAAATGTTTCTATATTCTGTATTCTGTACCCTTGAGGAAGAGGATCTCTTGATATTTTATACTTTACATATATCTGCCTATCCGTCCTGTAGCAAGCTAAAGCGAAAGTGGAAATGCCCATTTCAGACGTCAATGTTGAGTGTTGAGAATGGAAATGACAAGAGAAGACAAAATAGAAGAAGCTAGAAGCTAAAGTTCTCTGGCCTCTTGAACCCATAACCCAATTTTACATTCACTCACCTTGTAGTAAACAGTAAACTCTTCCATGTCTCTTTTCTACAGTCTATGCTGCTTATTGCTCATGTTGTTGTTACGTACATGACATTACATTGCAATTGGAAGATTGGAGATGGATGATATCACTTTAATTTCAATATACATTTCGCTATTACTACACTCAACAGTCTGATGACTCGGACTGTTTTGTATTCAGAGGAAGTCCTTTTACGCTCGGCTCATTTAAATATGTATATATTTATTATGTATGGTGTGTTATATGCGTTACTATTTCCAATCTCTACCGACTAAAATAACTAGAAACTAGAAGAACAAGAAGCACGAGACAGAAACGTAACAAGTAAATGCATCTGATTTAAATTTCCTTTGTTTATATTATTACCCTTTCCCTTTCCTTTGACTTTTGACTTTCCACTTCAACTTGTACTTGTATAGTTGTGACTTTGCCTCGTTCATCCGTCAAGATTAGTCACTCGTTTCTACTTGTCAGAAGTCTGGCGATCAGGTGTTTTATGCTGTTACCTGTTACGTTTTACAGTAATGTTGACTGCTGAGTTTTCATAATATTGAAACTGAGAGTGAATCAAAAATTGTTTAGTGTTGTGCTGTGCTTTGCGTTGTCTTTTATTCAAAGAGAGTAAAATGCGGAAATCTCAAAGATATTCTTTTCTGGTCCTCTTCATTTTCTGCGGATTCTTAGCAATTTCTTTGGCCGAAGATGTGAATGTGGTTCAAAGTAAAATTAATTCTACAATCCTTGTGATTGATAATAAAGATAGTGAGCTTAAAAACGTGACGAGTGGGAATATTGACGATGAAATATTATTTAAAAATGTTACGAGTGAAAAGATTGAGGAGGGAGTATTATTGAAAAATGGGAGTCGAGAAGGTCGAGGAATTTTGGACACTGTCAAAACGTTGATCCAGACAGCTCAAACAGTGAATAAACTCTTTGGAAATTCAAATAGTAATACAAATACAAACAATAACGGAAATAATCATTACTATCCGAATCAACAACAGCAACAACAACAGCAGCAGCATCAGAATTTGTACCCGGGAAATTCACAAAATAATTATTACCAGAATCAAAATCAGAATGTAAATCACAATCCAAATGTAAATTATCAAGGTGTTCTATCTGCCTCCAACAACTATAATAATTATAGTCCTGGAAATCCTGGAGATCCTGGAACTTTTACGGATTATTATGGACAAACACATCAACTACCGGTACAACAACAACAGCATCAACAACAACAACAGCAGATACCATCTCCAATCTACCAACAAAATCCTATTGGTAGTGCCAGTCAACTCCATCCAAACTATCAAAGTTTCCCTGTCTCTTCCTCCCTAAATTTCCAAAACAACAATCCAAATAGTCCAAATTCTAACCAAATGTATCCGGGTAGTGTGTCCAATGCCCCGATTGACACGGGTGTGTACAATAATATTCCAGTAAATAAGCAAGGACACGGATCTCCAATAAGTCCAATAAATTCTCTGGGTAATTCTCCACTTAATTCCATCGGTGGCGGTGGAGGTGCTTTATTATCCCAGCTTGGTTCTCTTGGCGGTCTTGGTGCTCTAGGTGGTCTTAGTGAACTGGGAGTTGTAGATGATCTCTCGGAACTCTTCAGCTTTGGAAATGTTGAAAAAGTACTAACTAATGTGAACAAGTTTGACTCACTCCAGTGTATTCCAAGACTTGTGTGTCAAACAATTGCCCGAAGACATCAAGAAACCGCTGAAAAAGAAAGAGAAGCAGCGCGCACCTCCACAACGACAACCACGACAACACGAAGGCCCAAAAATAAAGGGAGGAAGAATAAAAATGACAAGGACAAGGATGGAGCAAACGGAAGAAATGGACATAGGAGTGCTCGTCTTATTCCAGGATTAAAAATTCAAGGAATGGATACTGCTCTGGAACAAGTTGTCAAGTATGCATGATTTTTTTATTAAAAATTGTTATTATTATTATCATGCTTTTTATGATAGGAAAGAGAAAACACAGAAAGTATGAAACATAAAAGGGAAAGAGAATTTTATACTATGGATTTTGTATTATGGATTATGGATATTTTACGAATTTGGAAACATGAACAATAATCATCATGATTTTCGTGACAGGTTTTTGGATTTAATGCAGCTGAAGGATTGGTCTCTTTACCCATATTTACAAGGAGCTTATCATGGGAATCAAGTGAGAACTTGGGATGAGTGTGCAGAAAAGTTTTCTACATGCCCATTTTCAGAAGATCAACTTTTATACTATTTTAATAACTACAAAGGTGGACTTTTCCAATCATTTCGCTCGGATCTACAATCAACCTTATCATCATAAACAAAATGAACATATTATTATACTTTCAACTTGTTTTGTAGTTTGTAGTTTTTGTATTTATTTATTTATCCACCTTACTCGTACCATCTACAAATATCAATGTGTAATAATTATGTAGTTTTGTTATAATATTTGGAAAAAATAAAATGAATTTTGTTACAAATTTTTATTTAGCCTGTTTAATTTGTAATTTCTATTTTTTATTCCTGTTGTGAACTTGCTTTTTAGGCACGTTAACACTTTATATATAAACTATAAAACTATCAGTTTTTTCCCAGTAGAGTTTACTTTTGCTTTCTGTTTCATACCGCTACTCGCTATCCTAAAAACTAATATTATGTTGTACAAGTACACAATTTCAGTGGGGCTTTTTTGTATGGTCTGTATTCAAAACTTGTAGGTCCACAAGCAGAGATTTAAATTGTGCGTGTAAACTTTGAATGTTAAAGATAGTTAAGTCTAGTTTACATTTTAGAATTCAAATTTCAAATGGTGTTGTCCAATGATTTTACAATATATTGATTGATGAAAGCGCCCAATTACCCACTTTATAAGGCAATAGAATTTTCCTGCTGTCAGTAAACTGATAGAATGATTACACCTGCAGATTATTATGATTACTCCATATTCCATATTCCATGCCAGGCAATGTATGTGCGTATGTACTATGTACTATGTACCTTACTGCTACATAGCTCTTAGCCTAATTAGCTAAACTAGGTATTACGTTTGAATTTAGTGTTTGAATTTTGAACAGTTTGTCCTGTGTACGACATACCTTTATAGTGGCTATCTATGAACCTCATAAACTTGTTTCTGTTACCAAGTGATGTCGAGTGTTTGATGTTTGTCCATGCAACGTGAGTTCAAATTATCTGCTAATTTGATAGGTATTTGGTAAAAGGTTATACAATTATGATTACATAAAAAAACTCAACAATTCCTGTAGATTCCAGATAATACAGGGTTACCTTTGACAAACATATGCCTATACATTATATTATGTACATGTCAATAATATAGTTTCATGTCCTATGACTCATGTAATGTATTGTCTAGTCAGAAATAACAAAACCTTTTGACTCCTCCCCCTTCCTATGATTCAGTAAAGGAAAATCAAGGATGTCTATATGCTAAATCATAGGAAGGGGGAGGAGTCAAAAGGTTTTGTTATTTCTGACTACACAATACTCTTTCTGGTTATGCAAAACGTTAAACCAATAATACTCTCAACTCTCACGTTTCAACCTTCCTTCACAACTATTTAAAATCTGTGTCTAAGCTTTTTTTAATTCTGTTTAACTGCAGCTGTTTGAAGTTTGAGGTTTTAATGTCACTATTACAAATGATCCTTTGCAAAAACTATAAACAGTAAGACGACGTCTAGTTTATAGCGTTTTACCTTTCAAATAATCTGCACAAGACACAAGTTTCAAGTGTTTTGTACAATGTACAAACTTTAAAAACATGAAAAATGCACAATGCACAAATGACAAAGTATGTACCCACAACACACAGCTCAAGGTCAAACGTCAGTCATCGTAATGCATAAATTGTGCAGCCGATATTTCAGGGTCTGATTTGCATTATGTATTATGTGGATACCAAATAGCAATTGCGTACAATTCCATATTCCAGTTTCCAGACTCATCGTGATTTACAACAATACAAAAATCATGATGAGCACACATCATAGAAAGGCAGCAAAAGAATCTGCTTCAATGTAAAAAAAATAGTGTATTAGATCTTTGTACATGTGGTTATTTCAAAGGGTTTAAAGTTTATACATCTATAGAAAACAAACAAGTTTTAATATCCTGCACGGCATCTTCGTAGTTTGTATTTGTAGGTACGTTTTATATTACACATTACAAATTACAACTTATACCAGTATAAAAAACGTTCATGGGTAAAATATTAAATACTTTTGCTAATTCATAAAAAATATTTTGAATCGATACAATTTGCCTTGTATTTGTATAATATACCTGCTCTCTCTCTGCTCATTGATTCTTTAGAAAAGGAAAAAGCTGACGGGCTCAGTTTTCAACTTGCTGGAGTATTGAGTATTCATCATACATGCAAAACGTACAAAGTGTACAAAGCGTGCAGCATTCATTGCACGAGTTTTCATTTTTCCATTTTAATTTTTATCCTAACTGTGTACTTTGTACAGATATAAACTTGAAACGGTGTACTCTTTTGATTTTTTTTCATTACATAAAAAAACTGCTTAGCTGTCGACAATGCTGCTTGTTGGTTGTTGGTTAGAATTTGACAGTAGCAGAGGCAGTGTCAACAACTCTTTTAAAAACTATTGAAATGTGTCAATATAAGTTCTGAGTTCTGAATTCTGAATACGTGCAAACATTTCTGTGAACATTGAACATGTTTAAATGACACTTGTGTCTGTATTCATTTTAGTCAACAATTAGAAGGACATCAATCAATTTTTTGTCATAGTCAAGTGTCAAGTGCTTTCACTCCAGATTCTAGATTCCAGATCAATATCAGTATCAATAAGCGAGATAAAAATTTTTATCACAGTACATATAATATGTGGTTTCACTATTGTACATTTTGTACATGATATAAATTGACTTTGAGCATATTATTCGTCAATAACAAAAACTATCAACTATCAACATTTTTTTTATTAATAAATAAAAGGTGTGAGAACATTGAAACATAGTCAACAGAATGTTTTCAATTTATCGAGTTCAATTTGTTTAATTTGTCGGTCCACTTGAAAATGTATTACATAAAAGAATAAAAGATAAAATAAATAAATACATAAAGTTAAAAGGTTTTTATTCACCACTTTAAAAGGCGTGCAAGTACACACCTTTTTTCAGTAGTTTGGCAGAATAGCAGAGAGAAAGATATTGCCTTTTCTCTCTCTTTTAGAATCTCTTAGTTTCTCCGTTTTTACTCCAGAACTGAGAATTGAGAATTCTGCAGTGTTTAAAATTTTCAAGTTTATCCTACAACAACCGAGATGAGTAGACTGTCTCTTTTAGTAGCTCTCGGAGCTCTAACTATTTTGGGATGTGTATCTGTGAACGGGCAACACGACCCTCATTTCACCCAAAATAGGACAACCATTGTCCATCTTTTTGAATGGAGATGGAATGATATTGCAGAGGAGTGCGAGAGATTTTTAGGCCCACGTGGATTTGGTGGTGTCCAGGTACATTTTAAAAACTGTTAATATTATCTTTTAAGCAGCAATAAAAATAATTAAGGAAAATTGTCTATTTGATTATTAATTATTTTCCACGATTATTAATTTTATTTATTTTTTTTGCAAAGACATCTCCACCAAATGAGAACGCAGTTATTAACAGTAATGGACAGAATCGGCCATGGTGGGAAAGGTGAGACTTTATTCAAAATTCAAAGAGATCTCTTTTTATTGTTTATTGTTAAAAGTTTTGACTTTTGACATTCTAGATTCTAGATGTCTGTGTAAAAGAAAACAAAAATATAGCATGAAAATTTTTTAAATTCCAAAAGGTATCAACCAGTATCCTACAAATTGGAAACTCGATCTGGAACTGAAGAGGAATTCAAGTCCATGGTGAGACGATGTAACAATGTTGGTGTGAGAGTCTATCCAGACGCTGTCATCAATCACATGACAGGAGGCCTAGGAAGTGGAACTGGAACTGGTGGTTCTTCTTTTGATTCCAATTCTTTGGATTATTCCGGAGTTCCTTATTCAAGTTCTGATTTCAATGGACGCAACGAATGTCCATCCGGCTCTGGAGATATTGAGAGTTACCAAGATGTTAATCAGGTGATTAAAATTTTCATACCATAAAAGTTTAAATTTTACCCAATGCAATGTAAATTTTTCCTCAGTTTTGAAATTTTGTAACTGGTGTTGAGTGTAGAGTTTTTGTGTACTCTAAACTCTAAATTCTGAATATTTCATGATTTCCTGCATTCATATTTAAATTAGATCCGAAACTGCAGATTGAGTGGATTGAGAGACTTGAACCAGGGCAAAGATTATGTTCGCGGAAAAATTATTGGATACTTGAATAAACTCATCAGTTATGGAGTTGCTGGTTTTAGGTGAGCCTCGTAGCACACAACTAAAGGACATGTCCAATGTGTTATGTAAACTGAAAATTGACTGCAAACAGTTATGTAAACTTTTTACAGTCAATTTGTTTCAGTGTCTCAGGAATTTGTAAAAACAAAACAAGTAACTTATGCTTATGTTCTTTTTTTATCGTAGAGTTGACGCATCAAAACACATGTGGCCTGGAGATATGAAAACAATCTTCGACAGCCTTAATTCCTTGTCCACTGAACATGGTTTCCCATCTGGAGCTCGCGCCTTCGTTGCCCAAGAAGTTATTGACTTGGGTATGGATTTTTCACTTTTTTCATCAATAATATCCAGAATCTAGAGGGAGAAGCCTCATGCAAATTTATTCATTTTTCTCGTTGACTTTCTTGACAGGTGGTGAACCAGTTTCCGCTTCTGAGTACACTGGAATCGGGCGAGTCACAGAATTCAAGGTATATAGGAATATTTTTAATTACATACATTTGACATTGTACTTTTTTAGCTTTTAATCAGTTTTGGATTCTAATGATCTATGTTTAACCAGTATTTATACTTTACACCATTTTCGTAATAGGTCTGTGCCAATATTGGAAATGTTTTCAGAAAATGGGATCAACAACTTCAATATTTGAAAAATTGGGGTAAGGATAAACCAAAAAATGAATGTATAGAAAATAGAAACGTACACAAGTTTAATGCTCGATACTCGATACTCGAACTTTCAAAATTCAAAATGTCCCGATGTTTCATTCTGTATTCTGTAATATTTTGTATTTGTATTTGTAGGTGAAGGATGGGGAATGTTGAAGGATGGAAATGCATTTGTTTTTGTGGACAATCACGACAACCAACGAGGTCATGGAGCTGGTGGAGCCAGCATCCTCACTTTCCGTGTAGCTAAAGAGTACAAGATGGCTCAAGCTTTCACTCTTGCTTGGCCTTATGGAGTCACTCGAATCATGTCATCATACTACTGGGACCAAAACATTGTCGGAGGAGCAGATAAAAATGACTGGGTAAATGTCAAATAATTTACACGTCAACTTTTCAAATAATATATGTCACTATCCGTGCATTTTAACAAAATATAAATGGCACTATGCAAAACTTATTAGTAAAATCTTGTATTTGAATTTCGTAGATTGGACCTCCTCATGACTCAAACTTTAACACTCTCCCCGTTACAATCAATCAAGAAGCGACTTGTGGGAACGGATGGATGTGCGAACATCGATGGAGACAAATCTTCAACATGGTTGCCTTCAGAAATGTTGTCAAAGGTACTTTAGAATAGAATACAAAAATAGTCAATTTTCGTTCTGCTGTTTCAAAATATGTTCCGTCTGGAGTCTGGAATTTTGTGATGGATTATGGGCAATGTAGTGATGCATACATAATACGTATGTACTATGTACTGTCATAAAATGTAGTAACTGATCATTTTGCTCTTTTAAATCTAATCAATTAGGAACCGTCGTCGAAAACTGGTGGGATAATCAAGGAAATCAAATTGCTTTCTCTCGAGGAAATCGAGGATTCCTTGCTATCAACAATGAAGATTCTCCCTTGAACGCTTCTATTCAGGTATTTTAAAAAGTTTAAACATTATGAATCTCTTATCCAGTAGTGAAAGTCATCATATTTCAAATGTATTCATCGAGAGACATTTTTTGTTCTTCAATTTTTTCATGCTGTTGAGTAAAATTTAAAATGTTTTTAACTCTGAATTTTCTTAGTCATCTCTCCCCGGTGGAAGTTACTGTGACTTAATTTCTGGATCTAAAGTAGGAGGATCCTGCACTGGAAAAACCATCACTGTTGGAAATGATGGAAAGGTCAATGTTCAAATTTCTAATAGTGAAGAAGATCCAATGATTGCCATCCATGTCAATGCTAAACTCTAAACGGATACTAATTCCAAATTCCAAACCCCAAAAATTACAAATGTACCTTTTTATACCTTTTAAGCTTTAAAGCGTTACATACTTTTCGATCAATAAATGGTCAATTTGACAAGATTATTTTTATCTAGTATGAAAGGTTTGAAGGTTTAAAAAAATCTCACTTCATGCAAATAAACATTGTTTACTAAGAGTCAATCTTGACCAAAGTCTGAATTCCGAATGCACTTTGTATACTTATACCTTTGTCTTCATTCTTCATGATTCATGAGCCACATCTAAAATCTAAATGCATGTAAAATGTAAAACTAATCAAATCCTAAAGCTAATTAAAGAGTGACGCGTTATATTTGTCGTCGACATACACAGTATTGTATACAGCTCTCACAAATCAGGGAAACGCTGAAGAGCTTTAAATTTTAAATTTTACTCATGAACGACGAATATAACGACACGTCATGTTTTGTGCATAAAATGCGTAGTATATACTTAGTAACTGGATTTGACGACAGAGTAAAAAACAGTTCAAAAACTAATGTCATAAAATGAGTAAAGTAGTCAGTTGAGCATCATCATCAAATTTATATTAAACAAAAAGAGGGTAAAGTGTGGATTATTTTATTCAAAAATAATAAACAAAATTCAGTAGTTTTTCTTCCGCTAAACTTTTCTACGTCTGTTCAGATTCAAGACTCGAATGATAATGATGATTTTTCTGTGTCCTTTCTGACATCATTGGAATGAATTAGTCGTTTTCATTCGCCCGGTTCTTCCGATGGGAGGAGAAAACCCGGTTATTTTCGGTCGAGGTCATTTTCGGTCGCAATGATAATAATAATATATATATAATAATAATAATATAACAATACGGGATCATAGTAAAAGTAATTTCTTATATTATGAAGTAAACTGTAGGATGAAATTCTGTTTATATTATACATAAGTAACTATGCCAACAAATATATATGTATATGTATTTATAATTTATAGTAATAATTATTATTATTCTCTGTCACATCCATTCTCTCCCCCGTGAACGAGTTCACTCTTGCCGGATATCTAGGATGCAGATTTTTGACAGCGATCGTCGGTATTCTCCATAATTTGTCTGTACATCCACCACTCGGATGACTCCGTCTTTGCCAGGGAACACAGCACTTATTATTCCCCGTGGCCAATGATTCCTATGCAAGTTGTTGTCAGCTATGAACACGAGGTCACCAACTTTGACTGGTTGAGTTGACTTGTACCATTTTTGTCGTCGAGTGAGAGTAGGTAGATACTCTCGGATCCATCGTTTCCAGAATTGATCGGCCATTTCTTGTGAGATTTTCCATTGACGTTGGAGACTCGTACCGGTATTCACATGCAGATGAGGAACTGTTCCGGATGAAGCACCAATCAAAAAATGATTAGGGGTGAGACTTTCTGGGTCTGCTGGGTCAACTGCAACGTGTGTCAGTGGATGACCATTGATAATAGATTGTACTTCTGAAAAAAGAGTACGTAGTATTTCCTCTGTCGGAGCTTGTTCATTGAGTACAGTTCGAAGGGAAACTTTGACTGATTTGATGAGGCTCTCCCAACTTCCTCCAAAATGTGGAGAACCAGGTGGAATAAAATTCCATTGAATTTTCTTCATTGATAATTTATTCTGAATTTTATCATGATCCAAGAGTGAGAGTGCTTCTTTTACTTCTTTTCCAGCTCCGGTAAAATTAGAAGCATTATCGGAATAAAACTTTTCTGGAGCTCGTAAACCTGTAAATCTCTGGATAGCCATCAACGTTGAGTCCGTGCTGAGAGATGAGGAGATTTCGAGATGTATTGCACGAGTAGAGAGACAAGCAAAGATGACACCATACCGCTTCTCCCTTCGTTTACCAACTTTTACTTGTAGTGGACCAAAAAAATCAACTCCTGTGTAACTGAATGGACGAAGAGGTCGATTCACACGAGATTCAGGTAAAGGTGCCATTTCTGGTGGTTGGGGTCGAGCTCGTCGGATTTTACAACTTAAACAAGAGTTCCACGTACTTCTCACTGCTGACCGAAGTGAAAGAATATGAAATCTTTGTCGTAATTCATTAATCATATTCTCTTGTCCATTGTGGTTGACTAGCTGGTGATAATACTGGAGGAGGAGTCGAGTCACGTGGTGGCTTGGGTCAAGGATGATCGGATTTATTGTATTTTGAGTCAATTCTTTTGCATGGACAGTCCTTCCTTTCATCCGTAAAATATTATCATCATCGATATATGTTGAGAATCGGAGAAGTCGACTGGAGCTGGATAAACTTTTATTTTTCTTTAATTGGGAAACTTCATTAGGAAAGGAATCTTGTTGAATGGTTGCGAACCACAAATACTCAGCTTTTTCAATTTCTTCAGGCATGAGAGTTAATGAATATTTTTTATTTGGATTCTTATTTTTATTAAAAATTCTTAAGATCCATGCAGTAGTTCTGACAAGTCGATTCCAACTGGAGAAACGACTTGGATCCGGCAATCCATCATTTTTTGTCGAGAAAACCGCTCCTAAAAATTCTGATTTTAGTTCCGTTTCTTCTTCCAGGTTTGTCACTTTTTCATTTTCTCTCGGCCAGTCTGATGAATTTGATTTGAGGAATCCCGGACCGAAAATCCATCGGCTGGAAGAGCTGAGATCAGATTCAGTTGTGTCTCGTGTGGCGTCGTCTGCTACATTATCATTTGTTGGCACCCAGTTCCAATTTGCAGTTTCAGTTGTCTCCATAATCTCTCCAACCCTGTGAGCAACAAAGGTGTTGTACCTTCTCGCATCGGATCGAAGCCATCTGAGCACTGTCAATGAATCCGTCCAGTAGTATGTTGATTGAATATTCAAATTGTGTTCACTGTGAATTGTCTTGGCGAGTCTACTTCCCATCACAGCGGCTTGAAGTTCCAGACGAGGAATTGAGAGTGGTTTCAATGGAGCTACTCTGGTTCTAGCCATAATAAGGATCACATCGATTTCATTTTCATTGATTTCCGTTCTTAAGTAGGCAGCTGAGGCGAAGGCTTTCTCACTTGCATCACAAAATATGTGTAGTTGGATTGATTTAGCATCCGCCATTTTTGTTGAGTAACATCGGGGAATTCGAAGACTTTGAACTTGACTCAATTCGTTCAACCAGATGATCCACTTGTCAAATATTGTTTTTGTCACTTCATTGTCCCATCCAATTTTAGATCTCCAGATGTCTTGAAGTAAGATTTTTGCCCGGACAGTAAAATGAGCGACGAAGCCAAGAGGATCAAATATGGACATAACCAGTTTCAGGATTTCTCTCTTTGTTGGTCTTTTTTCTCCATTGACTATTGATTCAGGGACTTTGTGAAACTTGAGTGAGAAGAAGAAACAGTCCATATTTGGATTCCAGTGGATTCCTAAAACTCTTTCGGATGGCATTTCTGAGATTTTTAAATCTTTTTCTTCCGTTGCACGAAGATTTTGAGGAATGGCTGAAAGCACTGATTTGGAATTACTGATCCAGTTTCGGATTTCGAAACCACCTTTTTTATTAATGTGGACAACATCTAAAATTAATTTAATTCCTTCTTCTTCTGTGTCTTTGCTGTCCATAAAATCGTCCATGTAAATATTTTCAACGACAGCTTGAACTGCCTCTGGAAATTCATTTTGAAACTCCTTTGCATTTTTATTTTTTACTTCTTGACATTGAAAAGGTGATGATGATGAGCCAAAAATTACTGAATTTATTTCAAAAACACCCACTGGTCCATTTCTATCCATTCCCCGCCAAAGAAATCGTTGAGCACAGCAGTCCTCTTTTCTCACTTTGACTTGAGGAAACATTTCCTTGATGTCGGCAGCGAAGGCGATTTTCCTTTGTCGGAATTTGAATATTACACTAATTAGGGGACGTAGAATATCTGGACCGAGGAAAATAAAGTCATTAAAACTTTTTCCATGTGATTTAGAGGCAGCATCAAAAACAACACGGATTTTTCCTGGTTTATTCGGGTTGATCACAGCAAAATGTGGTAGATACCAGGT
>JAQGBH010005972.1:0-13291 GCA_034698265.1 Sminthurinus aureus | reverse complement strand
AATCGAACAATGGCACAGTTACAATTGTCAGCAAGAAACCTTAGCGCAAACAATCGCATTTTGTAAATTCTAAGACAATTTTGCACTTTTTTGTCGATAGCGTCGGTACAAATTCACAGACATGATTTTGCCTCGGACAAAATTTTACTGGGATTCTTCGTTTTTTCTGCCCTCTCTTGCTCATTTTTTACTTTTTTTACATTTCGCTCATGTACATTGCTGGCTTTGCCATGTTCTGTTTTATGATAACTAGCGGACAAGGCATGGAAGGAGCTGTCAAAAAATTGAGGTATCTTTTCCATTTATGTACACAGCTCAATGCTCAATTTTTCCGGTTTTTGGGATTTAATCAATCAGGGACATTTAAATTTTCAACTGGTTGCAAATATCCTATCGTCAGTGCCAGTGGAATATGTCAAATGTCAAATGTCAAATGCCGTGAAAAATGTACACGGACTCTGTGCTACTGATTTGCAGAGTTGAGCGCCGTTTGAAAAATTCCCGTGTATTTTACATTCTCTCTACGTTAAAGCTCAAAGAGAAAAAGGGGAAAGGCTGGGTAAAACCTCTTACACCTTACACCTTACACGTTATCTGTATTTCACAGAAAATGTATTCTGACTTGTGACTTCTGACTCATATTTATGAAAGGGAAACATGAGCATCAGAATCCAAAATATTAAATTCAAGGGTATTTTTCTCAAAAAAAAAGCTCTAAATATACCAAGTCTTCATGAAGTTCATAGGCATT
Organism: Sminthurinus aureus; assembly: GCA_034698265.1. Taxonomy (NCBI): domain Eukaryota; kingdom Metazoa; phylum Arthropoda; class Collembola; order Symphypleona; family Katiannidae; genus Sminthurinus; species Sminthurinus aureus. The sequence continues at coordinate 12,540 of JAQGBH010005972.1, read as the reverse complement.
CGCTTGAGGCTTGAGGCTTGAGACTTTAGGCTTGAGAGTTTAGAGTGTGCAGAGTTGAGTCTATTTATGTCAGTAACAAAAGTTAAAAGGATTTTAGGCTCCGTGTAAAAAGTTGTTTTTAGATAAATTTTTATTTATTCACTTGTTTAAAGTTTAAAGTGTTAGTTGGCTTTATTTTTCTCCAGCTAGAATTTTAATCCTCGACAACTGAATTTTACATTTTACAAACTTAATATTTTTTTGTACACACTACACACTACACATTCAACATTCAACCGGACGGAAAACGGAAATAATTTGAGAATTGAGAGCCATTTCAAATTTCAGACTTGAAACTTGTACAAATTTCAGTGTGATTTTTCTCCAAATCTCTCGTCTTTTTCCTTCATCCTTTTGTGTAGTTGTGATTACTTTTATTTTTTATTGCTGTGTTATTATAAATACTCAAGACTTGCAGAATTTTCCCGGACTTGATTGTTGAAATCGTTAAAATGTCAAAGAGGACAGGAGTCAAAACGGTGAGGAGACTAAAATAAAATAAACAAATTATAAAAGGTTCTGTACTCTGTATGCTATATACTGTATAAAATAATCTAAGATTTACTAGTACATGGAAAAATGACTAATGATTGGTCAAATTTATTCTTGAAACTTCTTTTTGTTGCATTTAATTTGATTTCGGCTTTATTCACATCATTATTCAAAGAATTTGAATAGTTATGCTAATCCCCAGGAGGAGAATTTTCCTTCATCTTCAACTTTTGTACTGCAACTACCAAAGGGGCCAATTCATTCCCGGCGGACAAACACGAAAACCACTGTGAAAAAACCTGCAGGGAAGGAAAGGAAACTTGTAAATTCATCAAATTCTGTGAAAGAGAGGGATCTCGAAGCCGGTCAAGGTCAAGGTCAAGGGTCAGAGGTCAAAGAAGTTTTACTAGATGATTTGCCTCCAGAGGTAAGAGAAAATACATTTAAGCATTTCTTTCGGACTCGAGTGTGATAACTTAATGTACAAAATGTGAATTATGATTTTTGATTCACCATGGCAACAAATAAAAATCTGACTGTACATGATTTTTTATTTTTGTATTTTGTACATTCTGCAGATGCTGATTGAAGTCCTAAAATGTGTGGACACGAGGACTCTTTTTGCCTGCCGCCAGGTCAACCAGAAGTGGAATAGCATTTCCTCTGACATCCTTCATCATAGACCAGATGCTAAACTTTCTTTTACCTTTTGTAATGGAAACTTTCTCATAAAGAGCAGTGACAAGCAGATCAAAAATCCATGTGATTTCTTAAAACTCTTCAAACAAGCCAAAAACTGTCCAGTTGCCAGATTTTACTTTCGGGTGGAAGTCTCATCATCATCATCATTTCCGGATTTTTGGGGCTGTAAATCCTTTAATAAATTCCTTTCTCATTTTGCTTTGGACTTCTCATCATCAACATCAACATCAAAACGAGCTCGTTCAGCCATCAAAATAAAATGCCTTAAATTTGACTTTTGGTTCAAACAGTACGAAGACTACACCGATTCCTTTGCCGCCATTATTAATGAGAAACTGCGAGATTTGCTCCTGCACAAAATTCCATATCTGCAAGAATTTGGTTTAGCATTTTCGTGCAATCAATTTTTGGAACAACAAGTCCGATTTTTTCCGGGAGCAGCAGGAGAGAATAGCAAAAACAACACCAACAATTCAAGTTCAACTCCAGTTCAATTTCAACTGCCTCATTTGAAAGCTATTTATTTTGAGCGTGGCGTGTTCCAAAGATTTCCTGGAATTTACAAAGACCTTGTAAATGCAGCAGTCAATTTGAAGGTTATTCATTTAGAGAATTATAATGATTTGACTACGGAGGAATTTCACTTTTTGATTTCCATGAGAAAACCGTATCTGGTGAAAAAGGGTTTAATCGAAATCACGGATGAATTTTTATCTGCCCTCAAACAACAACAACAACAACAAAAGCAATCACATGGAGATTCTCCTGTTCCAGTTCCAGTACTCAAATTGGAAAAGATGGAGGTGAACATGGAGAAAATGGGTCCGGATTCAGCAATTATTATTCAAAATCTTTTTGAATCCAGTAAAAATAGTCTGTTGGAACTATCTTTATGACCACTTGGAACTTGCCACCGAATTGAACTTGCAACCTTTAGGAGTCTGAGACGACTGGACTTGCGACAAGGTCGGGATCAAAGGCACCTTCAGATGTTTCCTGCTCGAGTCAGATCCATGGACATTTTTCCACTCGTCAATTCTTTGGGTATGAAAATAAATATATTTTAAAATTAAAAATGACTGGTCTATGATCAATGATCAATTATCGAGGATCACACACAATCTGTTTTTAACATTTAAATGCCGTGGATTTCCTCAATTGTATCAACTTGACGACCTTAATTTTTTGTGTTGGTTTTTTTCATCTTCTTTAGATTTTTCACCTTTGGACTGGTCTGCTGGTTTCCCTCAACTGGATTCTATTCTCCCTCGTGTTGAAACGCTGTGTATATCCCACAATCGATGTGATTTTTGGGAAAAAAGCATCCCGGTTCTGTCTTTGATGTGTCCAAACCTCAAGCAGTTGCAAATTTTAAAGCGTCCGGTCTGGATTGCCGTGAAATTAGAGCTTTTACCTCTTGGTCGAGCAATTTGGACGCACATGAGACAACTCGAGTCTTTGGAAATTGACATTGACTTGGATTCACCAGCCAACAACTCGACTGCTCTCGACTCTTGTTTCACTGGAATTTCCCTCGAGGAATGTCAGCGTCTTGCTGAGGTGATGGAGGCCAAAAACACGTTGGAAAAATGGAAAAGTCGAGCCAAAATCCCACCGTCAGAACTGACCGCAAAGAGAGAATATCCGTCCATTTTGGACATGAAAGGTGAAAACCATTTAGAAATTCAATAAATTCAATAAATTCCCACTTTGGTACAGAATGCATTGTAGACCTCAAGAAATTAAGCATTCATCCATATTTGAATGAGACCAAGCTGGAAAGAAAACATCTTCACGACAAGTTGACGTGGATCAGTGAACAATTTGCCTTCAAATTCATGCCTCATCTCCAACAATAATAACAAATGACGAATAATTAATTTATCTGCCTTTTGTGGACTGAAAACATGATCAAAAGTCCATGAAATTCCATATCTTTATACTTTGTACATTTTAATTTTTTGTCTAGGTACTTGCACTTTCGATTTAATTTACTTTTTCATTTTAAATTTACAACTTAATTTTCCTAGTTTACGTATTACGTATAGAAAATAGAAAAAAATGCTTGATGCTTTTAATTTTTAGCCATTTTCGTTTTCATGCCCTGCATAGAAAAAATAGACTACTGTAACTTTTTTGCAATTGTAAAATTTATGATATATTATCCTGTTTTTTGACTTTTCACGTTTCTTTTAATTTGTCAACTCAAAGCTCAACGTGGGCCGTTTGTCATTTTCTCCGTATGTTTTACGCCTGGATTTTAGATTATCAATTATTGTCGATTGACCGCATATTTCGTCTCGGTCGATCTGTAATTTGTACAACTTGTCTTTTTTTGCTTTTACATTTTTTTTGCAGTTTTCTGACCAAATAATATATTTGCTACTTTTATATTTTAAACTTTAATATTTGATTTTTGATGCTAATTTGTACAATGATTAAACTGTAAAACTGAGCAAAATGCTTCAGTTTATTTTTGTAAAGCATGTTTCAGTCTGGAATCTTGATTCTTGACGCAAAAAATCATTCGTAAAAATACAACTTTAAGTGAAATATTATGCACATTTTCTCAATTCTCAATAAATGTACTTGATACTTGATAATTGAATATTGAATTGTTTCCAAATATTTTATTTATTCTGTATTTTGCATTCATAAAATCCATCAACACGATCTTTGTTCTCACCGCACAAAAAGACTAAAATTTAAAATTTTCACATCCTTTGTCATTCAACATTCAATAAATCATTACGGACTCTGTGCTACTGATTTTGCAGAGTTGAGCGCCGTTTAAAAAATTCATATGTATTTTACGCTTCTGTGCAATGAACTTGATCATCGGGATTCCATTTGTGGACAGATAAGAGAGCTGAGAAGAGGTAATTGATAGCTTTGGCATAAACTCCTGTTTTTACAATGTAAATATCAGCCTACTATCTGCCTCTTAATTTATGATTTATAATTTACTTTCAACTTTAGATCGAGAGGTGGACTTGAAAACGCCAGGAAATATCTACACACCATAAAACTTCAGTTACTCCTCTTCAACCAAGTCTTCTCCACAATGGTGTACTTGGCTAACGGGAAAAATTAGAAAATAGGGTTTGAGCAAACAGACAACATTCTGGAGACTGTAAATCCAGAATATGGCTGAATTTTGTGAGCGCCATTTATCACTTTTTTTATCTCAAAGTTGGAGGCACAAAATGTTTAGAATACTTTTCTGATGGGATTTACAAACTGGACTGCTACTAAAAGGCAACAAGAGGCAACAAGTTGGCCTTTCACCCATTTATAGAAAATTTTATTCTGCATCCACTGCATGTGGTCTCATCTTGCGCTTTTGTGCGCTAGTGGCGTAATCACTCCAACTAGGCAAATATTGGCTCAAAAGTTGAGTTATTTACAATTTACATGGTTACTCGCTAACTTCTTGTCGAAATTTAATGAATGTCACACCAATCAATAGATTTCAGCGTGCTGAATTCGATGTTACTCATTATTTCTCTGTACAGACATTTAAAAGTGGGAAAAATAGGGAAAACGATTTATAAATGTGCATAAAAATAGTTTTAAAAGATCAAATGGCGTCGAAATTTTACAATTTTTCAATAAAAACCAGACAAGAAAAAACCCAAATTTCTGGGTCGGGGATTAAGTTTAGGTAAAAATTGTGACCATACTAGGAATCAACGTATTTTTTTAGCCCTATGGCCACAGCATCAGAATTTTGACCGCCTGACTCCGAAAATTGGGCATAGTGCGCCCTACGCAAAAATACGCAAAGAAAAATGACGCCCTACGCAAATCAATATGGCTGCGGAAATTTCGCGTTTTGGCGCCCCCTATTTCTGAAATTTTTCTCAAAATTTGCAAGTTTACGCTATTTTTTAGTGTTTTGCGCCTCTTTTTCCTTTTTTGGCACCCTTTTTACTTTTTACGCTTTTTTGCGCCCCCGTTTTTCGTTTCGGCGCCCTTTTTTTTGTATTTTGGCGCCCCCAAACCGTCGGCCCCCTACGCAACTGCGTATTAGTAAGACCGCTACTGTATAACACGAGTCTTGTTTCCTTCCAGCGACAAATGACAAATGTCAAATGTCAAGTTTGACTGTGTGGGAATTTCATGGATCCGATCCAACACAAACTACAAAATGCAAAACAAAATATATTTAATTTTTCCAAGAAAATACAGAATGTTTAACCGTTTCACATTTCACATGTAGTTTTCCGCTCTGCTTGTTCTTTCATGTAAACTTTTACATTTTTCACAAAAACCGAAAAAAAAACCTGGACCGGAAACCGCTGTTTTGTAGCTTGATCCCAAAATACCGGAAACCGCTGTCATATGAATTAGAAATATTCATGAAATAGAAGTAAAAGTTCAAAAATGCTTTGAATAATTCAGATACAAGATTGAAATTAAATGGAAAACCCACATTGAAACGGGGAAAAAAGTCAAGGGCTTGTGCCTTGAAAATTTAGACATAAAATCCGTTGTTTTAGAAAATGTCCAAAATTTGTAATGCGCAAATAAAGTCAATCACTTAAGACTCTTGTGCATCAGCGTTCGTAAGAATTTATATATAACAGTTGACAGTACAATAATATTTTTTCCCAAGTCACAAGTCTGAAGGAAAAGAAACGACGCAGAAATAGTTGGATTCATCATTCAATTTATATTCATCACCACACTGTACTCCAGAGCCCAGAGCCCAGAGTAGCCAACATTTTAAGTGAATAGTCTAAAATTCAAAGCATCCAGAATCCAGAATCCACAAGTTCAACAACAAAAAGTACCAATGTTTTTGTCAAAAACCAAAGCCGATTACAAATCTACACAAAAAAACAAAAGGTCACATTGAGTTAAACTTGGAAATCTCTATTTGACTAGAAAAAAATGAGGATCGTCAGTAGAAAGAGAAACAACAGGAGAGGGCAAAAATTCAGAAGAACGATTAAAACCATTGAAAATGACCCAAACTATGAAAAATCTCTCAGCTCAAACTCCAGCACCAATTTCAATACTAATTCAAATCAAATTGCAAATACAAATAGTTCAAAAGGACAAGGTCATTTAAATTTCACTACAACCAGAAACAGAACCAGAACAACTTTGACGGCAGCTCCTTTTGAGGACTCGAGCCAAAATTTAAAATGGCTTTCTGTTCAAGATCTCTCCAGATTTTACACTCTGTCCGAACCAACAGAAGAAACAGATCAAGAAATAACAGAACTTTCAGAAATTGACCGGAATATTCAGCCAAATAGAAATCCGCAAGATGCGGAAAATTTTAAACATGGGCAAAAACCGCCAAGATGGAGAAAGCGGGAAACAGATTTTGAAACTGGGCGAAAACCTGAGGAAAATTTTCAACAAGTGACTTTACAAGATTTAAATTATAATTTATGGATGTACAAAATTCTCACAGTGCTAAAAATTTTCCCAACAGATCTTGACGTCAGTTCCGGGTTGTTCAAAATTGACAAGTGTAAATCCAAAGAACGGAAATATCTGGATCAGTTTTTATACGGATTCTGGCAAATGGTTGCCATGGTGCGGATTTTCCATTTTATTTGGATTACGATTCCAGTTCTTTCTCACCTTGAGGAATCCATGAAATCCAATTTCAGCTCATCAGTTGAACTTGTCCATTCCTTGTCCATTCCAGCGCTTACCTGGGCCACCATCGGCATGTATTTCGGCTATTTTAAAACTACGACCTTTTACCTTCCCACAGTGATTTCACTGGCCAATTCACTGACCCAAAGTCTACAACGGCCGAATCCAAATAAACTGACAGAAGTAAGCAGTTTGGACAGAAACACTCAATTTGGATTTGGATTCAGAATCCGGATGCAGACTCAGATCAGAATGAAGATGGAAAAATTTGTCAAATCCATTCTGCAGCGTTCGCTCCGTTCCAATTTACTCATTTACTTTCCATTCTTCATGTACTCGTATATTTTTTTAGTTCCTGCGGCTTTGTTTCTGGATCCAACTTTTCCCATATTTTGGACAAGTTCATGCCTCGGACAAAATTTTACAGGGATTTTCCGTTTTTTCTGCCCTCTCTTGTTCATTTTGGACCTAATTTTTTACTTTTTTTACATTTCGCTCATGTACATTGCTGGCTTTGCCATGTTCTGTTTTATGATAACTAGTGGACAAGACATGGAAGAAGCTGTCAAAAAATTGAGGTACGTTGACATTTTCCATTTACGCTTTACACAGCTCAAATTTTGGTTTTGGGTTTTAGGATTTTATTTTAACTGCTAATTTTCTTTCAACTTTAGATTGAGAGGTGGACTTGAAAACTCTAGAAAATATCTACACACCATAAAACTTCAGTTACTCCTCTTCAACCAAATCTTCTCAACAATCGTCTACTTGTCTAAACTTTTGGCATTCTCCGGCTCCATTCTTGGAGGCTTTGGACTGGTCAAATTTTTCCATTCAGATCCAATCTTTGCAGTCGTGGCTGGATTCGTCTCTCTCCAAGCAATTACCATCAACTTTATACTTTTTGATAAGGTCTGTCAGTTCACGGACAAAGTTGTAGAGCTCAAAGAGAAAATTATGGAGAAGGTCCAACACCCGACTCAGAATGGGAGGGTGCGAGATGAATACAAAAGGATTTGCAGGTCCGTTCAGAGTTTGGGAATTCAAGCCGGTGGATTTTATGTCATGGACAGGGAAAATACGCTGACTTTCATGGATTTTGTCATTAATCAAGTCATCAGTCTACTCGTCACCTTTCCATAATCCATAGTCCATAAGCGTAAAGAGTACAGAGGAACAAGAAACAAGAATGGCAGGCGTCATTTTGATTAAAAATTAAAATGAATTTTCTAAAACTACGCTCAATTTTCTATTTCCTATGTGAATTGCAAAAAATGATAAATAGTAAATAAAAAATATTATGCGGAGTTCATATTGCATCCGCATTCGCTGTAATTTTCAAAAGTAAAAAAGTAAATATTATTATTTTGCTTCTGTATTCTGTGCTGAAGCAACCAACATTATTTCCTTGTGAATTCCCTAATAAAAAAATTACACAGTAAATATAATAATATTATTTAATGCCTGTTATTTATTTGCATACTCAAATGAATTGAGAAATGCCATTGAAATCAAACTAAAAACGTATCAACAACAGACAAACAAAGTCAAATTAAAAATACAAAGTGGACTCTGGAAATTTCAGTAATAATAATAATTCATCTTGAATCTATTTATTCACTCGAAATTCATTGTTCATGCAAATAAATAGATAACAGACAATAAAATATCAATGCGAAAGGTACTAGTAGTACGCCAAAATCCATAATTCATCATAAGTGTTTCAATCATATATGCGAAAAATTCATCAGCAATTAAATATTACGGCGAAATTAAATCTTACGTTAGATTATAGATTCATAATAATATCATGTATAATATATTTTATATTTAAATACTGAATAGAGTAATTAATCAATCTATAAGGAGATCAAATGAAAATACCTACTGAACACAAAATGTAGTACTAATCCATAACAGATTGTTCAGTCTATTTCATACTTCAGCCGTAGTTGAAATTTTTGTTCGAAAAAAAATACTCATAACACTGTTCAAAATTCAGTATTCAATCCGAGTCGATTTCTATCATCTCGATTTCTGCAATCGGAAGTTGGATGACGGGAATTTCAATAATATCATCATCAGTATCATCTTCAGCATCGTCATCATCAGCTTCATTAATTGCATTTTCTTCTTCCTCCTCGTCTAGTTCTTCATCATCATCAATAATTTCAACATCATCCTCATCCAATTCCGAATCTTCATCTTCATCTAAAATTGAAGCTTGTTCCAAATCTTCTACATCTGTATCATTAAGATCGCTTTCATCTCCTATGTCATTTCCAAATGGACTTGGTTCAAAATTACAGGCATCAAGCTGAAAAAAAAAAACAGATGAAAAAAATAGAATAAAAATTATTGTTATTGTTTTTTATTTGTGTATTATTTGTACCATATTATAATAATAAATAATAAATAATCATTATTGTTCACATCAAGTAAAAAAAACTACTTATACAAAGAGCTTTGGATTTAAGACTTACAATGAGATTCTCAAAACTGGGATTCCATTCATTTAATTGAGAAGTTGAAGGAAGATTTTCAATTTCAGCTCCACAAATGAGTGTGTGTAAACTGGGATTATTTTTCACCACTGCCTCAATTCCAGCTCTTGTGATGGGCTATGATAAAGAACAAGAACATTTTAAATTTTAATGAGCATGTTTATATATGAGTTATTTAGTTTTTCATCTGTACAGAAAATAAAACAAGTAACAAAAAATTAAATAATAAATAATAATGCACCTGGGTGTCAAGTTCATCGTCAGATAAATCTAGCTGCAACATTTTTAACTCTACAAAACGGAGTGAGTTGACGAGAGCGAAATCGGTAATATTTTGACTTGTAAATGACAAATGTTTGAGCCCTGTTATAAAAAAAACAAAAATAATAATAATAATAAATAATTATTCTCAAAATATGAAAATATATTATGAATAAAAAATTACATTATTCACTCAATAAAAAATACAAAAAAAACAATAACAATCACTAATACATAATACAAAATAAAAAATACCTTTTAAGTCACAGAGAGAAAATTCCACTGGATTATTATTATCATTATCATTATTCAAAGGATTTTGGATTCCTGTGATTCCATAATTAGTCACATTCTGAGTAGATCCTCGAATATTTAAGAGTCGTAGTTTCTTGAAATTCTTGCATATAATTTCCATTGTTCCATCATTAATAGCTCCACGAATATTTTCCAGTGTCAATGACTCCACAATAGCACAATCCACAGAGGAAAAATCAATTGAAGTTAAATGTGGAGATCCAGCATCAACAACAACAGAAATATTTTTGAGACTAATTTCTTTCATTGTTTTGGGCAGAGATGTCAAAATTACTTTGTAAGAGCCAACATTCTGTACTGGGACAGTACTTGAACTAACCAAATCCAAATGAAAATCCTCAAGATGTTTAAGATCTTTGAGAAAGTCCCACATTTTAATTTCAGGAGTTTCTGAAGGATAAAACCCTTTTGTTTTGAGCCGAAGTCTCTTAAATTTTCCACTCTTCTCTCGAATCTTGGTCAACATCGGTTGTGGAAAAGTAGGAAGCAGAGTCAAATCCAATTCTTCTAAATTCTGTAATCGATCCAAAAATCCAATAAGATCAGTAACTCCAGCACCATTCAATTGTTCCTCAAAATTACCACATCTCATCCTCACACATTTTAGTTGAGGAAATTGAAGAGTCATTAGAGATTTTATTTCGAGTTCTCCAGGAGCTGCAAGCAATCCAAATGTTGACCACATGATCCATGATTGCACATCTAGTTTTATCAATATATCAGCACTATTTTGAATCACTTCTCTGATGAGTTTGTTGGCAGAATGAAATGGACCAATTCCATGCCAAGATGCCATAAGATCCATATCCGAACTGTAGACGTCCCAAATCAGTTTGTCGACCTTTACAGATTTTAGATTTTGAAGAAGAGGCAAAAGAAAAGTTATACTGGACAAAAAATATTTTTGTTTATTTGCATCCGGATGCTTGTCTTCTCCAAACAGAGCAATTTGAAAATCAGAGACGGTCTCAAAAACATATGGGACTTCAGACTGAAGAGTACGAAGAGCAAGAACTGTTGTTTTATACTGGAGAAGATTTTCATGGAGAATTAATTGTTGAAGACAAAATGGAGCTCGAGCCAATTTATCCAGTGGAGGAGTATTCGGTTCATTTTCATCCCCATCCTCTCCAGTAACCACAGCAACATCAATAGTCAAGGATTGTGCACGCTTCATCAATGGATACAACCATTTAAACTCAACATCTTGATATTTTTCTTCTCCTTTTTTATTCCCTTCATCATTCACATTCTCTTCTTCGTTATTATTATTATTATTATTATTATTACTTTCAGTATCGTTGTTGTTGTTGTTGATGTTATTTTCATTTTTATAATGTGACAGAGGAGCCAGAAGAATCTTGAAGTGACGCCAATCTTTTATTGTTGTTGTTCCGAATTCGGAAGCTTTCAAATGTTTGGGTTTGAGATGAACCTGAGTTCGCTGGATAAAGTTGGTCAAGTCTAAAACACAATTGTTAAAGTGATTGTTGACTTGACGTAGAGCTTTAAGTTCCGAGTAATTCAAACATTTTCCAATATTAATCCAAATCTATAAATCATATAACAAAAACAATAATTATTATTATTATTGTTACTACTAAAAGTATAATATATTATTATGAAAATCACTCGAGTTCTATGTTGAAGAAATGTGATAATAAAACAAATGGCAATGCTACTACAATATAATAATATACTAATTATTATTGCTTTTATTACACATCCATCATAAATCATACCATATTAACTATAGGCAAAAATAGTTGTATTAAATATTAAATAAAGTAAAAAAAACACATACCAATTCAATGGAAAATACTCGTTCCACTGCGTCCTCAGAAATATAAGCAATTTTAGACGGACTTGCATTTGGTGGATATGTCTTCTTCTTCCTCTTTCTAGTTTTATTTTTCTTATTTTGATTCTTGGTCGTTGGTTCTGGCGTAGACATGTTGACCACCTTCTTCTCTTCTTCTGTATCTTCCACATCCATTTGTTCCATCTGGCAAAATAAAAATAGAACAATTTATTGTAGTGATGTAATGAACATAAGTAAAAGCATGGTTATATAATCATACTTTACATAATATTACATAACAAATAAAGCACATTACATAATACATAATATGTATATAACATATTATGTCACTACTACTTTCCATTACCAGTGGCAATTTTGTAATGATTTGATACAACCACACTGATATGTATTGAATAAAATTAAAAGTAACTAATAAAACTCATATTATATGCATAAGACAATTATGATAATTAATTAACAAAATTATTATTCCTATTTTGTATTTCTGTTGTAAAAAATGAATTCTGATACGTTCTAAATTCAACACTCTAAAACTATGTTCTAGATAAACAAATGAAACTGCATTTAAATGAAAGAATGCTGATGACTTACCTTTTGAAATGATAGCTCTGTTACACTGGTTCTTAATTATTACTAACCACAATTAATTTTACTTTGATCACAATTTTTATCTAACTAAAACAGTTCTGAACGGAAACGGAACTGAACACTAGACTAATACTTAAGAAGACCAAGGACTCCTATCCTTGCCCTGTATAAAAAATTTTACCACTTTTTGATTTT
>JAQGBH010005971.1:0-13294 GCA_034698265.1 Sminthurinus aureus | reverse complement strand
TTTTGGTTGATTCGTGTAGAAAATCCAAATCCAGTTTTTGGAGTTCGGTTTGAGGTCAAAGGAGAGGTCAAAATTTCTGGGTGTTACTTATGTCCAAATTGTTTCACAAAACGGGTTCAAATCTGTTTCAAATGCCCCTGGAAAAAGTCTCGGGCCATTTCTTGCTGGTCCACTATGAAACAAGCATATCGATCTACAGCTAATGATCCGGATCCTGCAGGTCGAACGATTCCTTTAAAATTTGACAGCCTTTATTTGAAGAGCCTAGCGCACTCTGGCGATAAATTTGACAGCCATTCCCCTATTCATTCTCCGTTCGACTTAAAAATAAAAAACATTGAAAGTCGGTTAATGAACCAAGCCATAGTGTCATACATTTTACATGGGCTGAATATAACTGCAGTTAAAAGTACAACAAATGTTTCCTTGGGGAGATTCAAGGGGGATCTTTGGAAAGGTAGGCCGTTGGGGTTACATCTCCAGAGTTTCTCCGCTCCGCTGGACCGTTGTCGTGGATGCTTCAGTTTTCAGACCGAGGAACGCACCTTCAAATTCATCACCATGAATGGCGTCGAACAACAAGAGAAAAGTGAAATTGAAAGGTGCACCAGGCCTTTCGGACCTCTCCTTTGGATTTTCCTCCTACTCGCTCCAATAACAACTGCGATGTTGGCTCCATTTATCTTTTTACAACGGAGAAGACCAAACGGAAAAAAACATCCAAGATGGCGGAAAAAAACCGCCATTTTGTTGCCCCTGGAAATTATTATATGGATCTTTCGGATTTTGATGGAACATCTAATCGGTAATATAAATCGAATTCGAATTCAAATTCTCCCGCCAAATCGAAAGTCCGAATCCAAAACCCACAAGATGGCGTTAAAAATTTTATTTTTAGTGTGGCTGGTTGCTGGACTAATTTTGAGCAGTGCGTACAGGAGTGTTATAAATTCCGAGCTCAGCGCCCCCTTTCCCCCCGCAACACACTGGAAAGAGTGTCGAGACTTTGTCCGTTTCAGCACCACCAATCCACTTGACCTCCAAGTATTTTTCCCGCAAGAGAAAATCAAGCTAGCCGAATACCGCAGGTTCAAGTCCGCGTTTGAGTGGATTATCCCCGTTTTCACGCTATGGGGTCCGATGGGCCCCGAACTGCGGAATAGTCATTTTGAGTGCAAGCGTATTTGCAAGCCGGAAGAATTCGGGTGGCTGTATGAAAAAGCGAGCCCCGGGTGTAAAAACGCGCCAACTTGTTCCTTCTTGTACAAAAGTAGACACTGGAGCCCGATGCTAAGGGGGATCGTACGTATAGACAAAGACAAAGACAAAGACAACCACGTCAACTTTTCAAAGCACCTCAGAAAAACACTGAGTGATCCAAAAACCGTTTTTATGATGAAAACCAGGTCATTTGAATACTACTGGACTTTGTTCAAAATGGAGATGGGGAGAAATTCCAGCCTTAAATTTGCTCACAATGGAAAAGTGAGTGACAAGTCTTTTGCAGAGATTGACTGGCTTAATATTTGGCCTGGACTGGATCCGCATCGCCCTCTAGTGATGGTTGAGCGCGGGAGGAGACTGCACTCCAGCGGCCTGTCTAAGTTTTGGCTGGAGTGGCATGACATTCGATTCAGTCCTTGGTCCAGTTTTCGTGTTCCAAAGTTAATGAGAGAACACAGAAATGAGTCAAAGTCAAAAAGGTCAATGGGGCATTCGGATTTTAACTACTTTGAGGAGACAGCGGGAAAATTCAAACCTTTGGCGGTTCAGGACTCGCATGTGTATTCCTGCTTCATCCTGTTTCTTTGTGCACTGGCTCTGACCTTTTTTGTGGGTCTGGTCGAGAAATCAATTGTATGCACCAGTTTGGAATTTACCATCGAGTTTTGTCCATGGGGAAGATCCTAATTTACGGTACAAATTGAACTGAATTTGTTCCCATCAGTAGACATGTAAAATTAGCACAAATTTCAAGTAGGGGAAAACAGTCTTTTGAATTTTGAATAAAAAATGAAACAGAATTTTTGAATTGTTCATGAGATAAAAGTATGTGGTGATAAATTATACATTATTCAGCGATATTTTCATGTCATGAGTCATGAGAAAACATTTTAATCCTGAAATGAGCACACGAGTGGAAATTTTCTCCTTTACACTTGGCGTTCAAACACGTAAAATTGAACATTGAACACCGTTGTCACGAAAGCAGAAGCCTGACAACTGTCAACTGTCAACTCTGTCAATCGATTCTTTCTTTCTTGTTCATAACGTTCATTTAAATTGTTTGATTCTCTTGTTTCTTGTTCCAGCTTGCGAGAATTTAAATTATTAGACCCCGAAAATCGAAAAAAGGTAAAGTAAATATGCATTTTCTACCAATTTTTCCAGTCTCGAGTTTCAATCTCCTTTTCTTGCTCGTTTTGTCCGATTCCAACTCTTTTACCATCGGCAATCAGATCAATAATCCACCCAAAACCAAAACCAATGTAGTAAAAAAGTACAACTTTGGGGGAATAAAATTCAAATTTGGTGTCCACTTTTCCTCCCTGTTGAACGTTGACCGAATCCTTCCGAATAATCATGACCGCTTCAGATCCAGCGACAAAAATCCATCCCCAGTTTCAAATCAGAATCCTGCGACTGATTCTGGCTGTTGGCTTCAGATTTTCTACTATGATTCGGATCTCATCCTCGACCTCTCACAAGTTTCCAGGCCTGTGGTCCTGCGACATGCTCTATACGGAAAAAGTCTCTGGAAATTTAAAGGATTTAGGGCAAAGAAAATATACAAATTTGGCTTGTTTACCCAGAAGATTGACAACTGGAAGGCTTACTACAACGAAGAGAAATGGGAGAAGGAAATTGACAAAATTGCCCGTGGGAGATATCTCGGCTGTTACATTAATTTCCTGGTTTATCCCAATCTAGTCAACAAAGCTCACGTCCTTCATTTGCCCCATTTGCCCCACGGGGTGAAAAATCCTAAACCAAATCCAAATGGGCGTCCTACTCCCAAAAACTATGAATACAATTATGACCATGATACGTATTTCTTTCAAGATTTTGGCGGGCATCCGTCCCTCGTCTTTATCATTGCTCATCAAAAGTACCACGACCATCAAAAAATCTTGGAGGCAATACGATTTCCCGGTAAAATCCAACAGTTTTGGTTGATTCGTGTAAAAAATCCGAAAAATCCACAGGGTCAAGTTGAGGTCAAAAGAGAGGTCAAAGTTTCTGGATACTACATGTGTCCAAATTGTTTCACAAAATACATTGAAATCCGTTTCAACTGCCCCTCGAAAAAATCTTGCTGGTCTACTATGAAAATGGCTTATCGATCTGCAGCTAATGATCCTGATCCTGCAGGACGAACGATTCCTCTAAAATTGGACAACATTGGCCAAAAGCTGAAATTAAAAGTGTACAATAAATCGCCCTTTTGTTCTCCCTTTGACCGACACAAAAACCGCCATCGATACCGAAAAGCCGATACCGGAGTACGCTCCCTTGATTGCAGAGTAACGGACAGCAGCGTTCGATACATTTTACACGACCAAAATCTGACAGGAGTGAGCAACAACCGCTCTTTAACCAGATTTCGTGGGGACAGTTGGAAGGGGAAAGTGTTACAGGGTAGTTTGATGATTTTAGTCAAGTATATCCTCAAGGGTTGTCGTGGATGTGTGCTCCTGCACGCTCAGGAAACGTCGTACAAATTCATCACGATGAATGGCGTGAAGCAGAAGCGGACGGGGATCGAAATGTACACGGTTCCCTTCCAATCCCGACTTTGGCTGAGCCTTCTCCTCTTTTCCGTAGCCACTGCTCTTTTGTCCCCATTTCTCGTTGGACAAGCGACAACAAATACAAATACAAACACAGCAACAACAAGTGTAAAAACAAGATGGCTCCAGAAAATCGTCACTGCGTTGCCCATGGAGATTTTTGTGTGGATCTATCGGATTTTGATGGAGCAGGATGACGCTAATCGAATTCTCCCGCTCATACAAAATCAAGCGGTAAAATTCAAAACCCCACAGAATTTCGATCCTGATTCCAACTCCAGTTCCAGTTCCGATTCCACCAGTGATTCAGAATCGACCACCTACGCTGGTGGACAAGCAAAAAACCACAACCACAAGAGGGCGTTCAACATTTTAATTTTAGTGTGGATTGTCGCAGGATTCGTCCTGAGTAACGCCTATAGGAGTGTAATCCACGCCGAGTACAGCGCCCCCTTCCCATACGCCACGCACTGGAGAGAGTGTCGGGACTTTGTCCACTTCACTCGAACAAAGCCGTTGGACCTCCAGGTATTTTTTGTCCTACCACCACAGAAGAACGGCCCAATGTTCAAGCAGCTTGACCCTGCCTTTGAGTGGAAAATCCCCACCTCCTCCTACGAGGGCCCCATGGGCTCGGAACTGTGGATGAGTTACATAGCTTGTAAAAGAATTTGTCCGCCCGAGGAATTCGAATGGTTGTATGAAGAGGCGAGCCCCCCGTGTAAGAATGCACCCAGCTGCCGGTTTCTCCATAAGAATCGACACTGGCCCTCAATTTTAAGAAGCTATCCCCATCCTTCACTATTTAAAGGAGTTTTGGACAGGAATCCCCGAGCTGTTTTCATGGTGCACTTGGGGTCATTTGAATATCACTGGACTTTGTTCAAACTGCAGATGCACCGAAATTCATCATTTAAATTTGCCCATAATCGACATGTGGTGGACAGGTCTTTTGGAGAGATTTACTGGACTCATATTGGGCCGGGGCTGGATCCACATCGCCCTCTGGTGATGATTGAGCGCGGGAGGAGACTGCACTCTAGCGGACTGCACAAGTTGTGGCTGGAGTGGGATGAAATTCGGCATTGGGCAACCAGTAACGCCCACGTTCCCCAGTTGGTTCGACGGATGAGGGAAAAGAATGGGCTCAGCTACGATGATTTGGATGAGGAGACGACTAAATTCAAGCCGCTGGCTTTTGCGGATGCAAATGTCTATTTTTGCTTCATCATCTTTTTTTTTGCACTGGCACCAACTCTGTTGGTATGCCTTGGCGAGTATTTTGTTACGTGCCAGGGAACTAAATGTACTGTCAAATTTTATCCCAGGCGGAGAAATCAAATTGCCGACGAATTGTAAATTATGACGGGGCGGCACCTCGAAAGTGGACATTTGATAACAAAATTCCAATCCAAATTAAATAACAAGCGTCATTGCTCAAAAAATGAATACTTTTTACAACAGAACAAACGACCGAGTAGTAAAAATATTTTTGGATTGAGTTGGACGCCGTTTGCAGTTTTTATGCATGAAACGCCGACACATGGATACAGATGTTAAATTTCCTTTGAAGTGTTTTAGCCATGTTTATCGATTATCGAAAATTGTAGGACTGTCATTGTGATGAGAATTTACTACAAATACAAATTGTGTTAAAATGTATCACAAGAGATGAATGATTTGTCGTAATTATTGTTTGTGAATCCAAATGAAATAAAAACAATAGCGGGGATGAAATCAGAAAGTTGATGCGTGGTGAAAAATGAGAAATGCACATAATTTTTCAGCCAATTACTCTAAAGCTTTAAAATAGAACGGTGCAGATTTTTTTACTACAGATCAAAGCTAAAATGAAGTACACGCGGGTCAACATACGAAACCATAAATGCAATGGAAAAAAAACAAAACCATTTTTATTTTCCAACTCAAAAGACAATGCGTTACAAATTACAAAACTCTTGATACAAAGGCCCCATTCAAATTGTTCTCGATGGATGCTTTTCCCTTTGGTTCCCAGCCCATGGACCATGTTTCTTCTTGGTCAATCGACCATTTGAGATTTCCATAGCGATCACTGTACAAACCCATGAATTGACAAATCCCTGAAAAATTTTTAATGATCACTTCCAAATATCTCAAAAGCATTGGGTCATTTTTGTACTCTTGCTGTAGAAACTTGTAGAGCTTTTGAGCTTTTCCCAATAATTGATTGTGTTTTTTTATCGCCTTGTCCACACTCTCCTGCAGACTCCTTCCTTTTCTCAGCCACACGAGAACAACATTATTCGTGTCTCCCGCTTTCAACTCTTTCTTGAGACTTAACAACTCCTGCACAAGCGCCATGACCGTGATGCACAGAAATTTAAAATGTTCCACGTGTTGATCACGAAAAATGTACTTGAACTCCGGCTCGTAAAATCCGTCAATTATTGCGCACATAACGATTTGCATAAAGCCACCGCAGCTGTGCATCCGACGGAGGGCGTAGAGATTGAAGCTGTCCACTTTCTCCAGCCCATTTCCATCCATCCAACTGTTTGACATGTACTCCTTCTCGAAAACTTCCCCCAGCAAAACCATCTTCTCCCGGTTGATTCCACATTCCTGCATCCGAGGATCCGCATAAAATTCCTGGGCAAAATCAAACCACAGATTAAATAAGTCATAAAATTTCGGATAGTTTTCAAACAGTCCAAAATCTTCAACGTGGATTTTGAGCTCCTCTTTGTTGGAAAACTGGAAACTGAAAATGTTGTAGAGTGTGGAGGAGAAAAATTTGGTCATGGTTTTAAAATTCGGATCCTGGCGATACTTCTCTTCGTCATCGAGTTCGTCGGTAAACCACTCAATCAAGCCCATAACAGCCATCCAAAATCCCTTTCTCATGTTGACTTGGTCGTCCTGGTTTCTGGTGTAAGCTTCAGGTTGGAGGTAGGCAAGAGAGTGGGCAGCGAGCTTCAGCAGAGGACGACAAATCTCCAGGACCTCGGGCGATCCACGTAGGTGGTCTTCAAGCCACTTTTTTAGCTGCACTTCAATCTCATGAATCGCTGGAAAATTCGGCTGACGGAATTCATGAACAAGATCAAAGAGCAGGGAACCCTTGACGACAGCTTTTTCTCCTCGGAATTCAACCTCTCCACAGTCAAAATTGAAAAACATGGGAGATTTTTTCTCAGCTTCTCCTTTCATTTCTGTACAGAAAAATGACATGTGCTTTTAATCCGGGATTTTAATTAAACCCAAACCAATTAATAATCAATAAATTTCAACGTTCTGAATGGACTGAAAAAAATGAGCATAATTTGAAAATTTGAAAACGGGCACTCAGAAAATAAACGAGTGCCGTTGAGTTGAAAATTCAAAATTCAAAAATTCAAAACGTTCAAATTTATGAATCATGTGCGTTTGTTTAAAATCAAAATGAGAAAATTTCGTTTAGCACAAACCACCGTTGTTGAATTTATGCAGAATGGGAAATAAATGAATCCAGGATAATTTGAGAGTTGCGACTCCTTCAGATAGAGAAATTGAACAAACTAAACGGAATTGGTCCAAACTCCAACCTAAATATGCGCTACATTTTTCTTTTCTTGGCTTCCATTTAAATTTATGCTACAGCTTTTTTTGGGTTTCATCATTACACGTGTTACATTTTTTGCATTTAAAAAACTAGAAACTAGAAATTTCTTTTGCATTTTAATTTCAGCAAGAAAATATCCATTGATAATATATTATGTTCAATGTTGTGGCTCTACCTTTGACTTTTAACTGTGCACTACAGTGCACTGAGAAGCAGGAAAACTTGAGACAACTTGTGTCCAGTGCTGAGAAATGTAGAATGTAGAAGCGTTGCAACGTGCAATCATCTTTAATTATTGCAATTATTGGTCATAAAACCAAAACCAAAATCAAAATCCAAGCGCCAGCGTTTTACTCTCAGTTTTATGTTTTATGACTCAGTAGAGTTCATTTTCCACTTGGCTCCAAACTCCAAACTCTCAATTTCAAATAAGTTGCCTAGGTTCAACAGGAATTTGAAGCTCACACGTGTGTAGTTTGTAGTTTGTGAGCACACAAAAAAATCCACGTGCGTCCGTTGCCTTGCAAAAGTTGCAGTTTATGAGCTTAGAAATTTGAAATGTTACGTATAGTTTTGATTTCGGATTTCTGCTCTCTGTTGTCTGTAGTTACTTTTGGATTGATAAAGTGGATGAAGAATGAAGAGTGGAGAAGTTGTTACAAAGTAACAAAAAAACAATGTTTCATATTCAGTTCAACAATGGTCAGTTGTACATTGTACACTGTACACTGTACACGCGCTCATAAAATAAAGTGGCATTGCTGATCAATTGGCAAGTTTCCTCAGGAGACATAGATGCTGCAGCACGTTTTTTATTGCACTTTGGATCACTGATTGGCACTGGCATTGAAATGTTGTAATCTATTAGCTACATAATACACAATACACAATGTACAATCTACAGCTGCTAACATTGAGTCTTGTGAATGAGAAGAAGATGCAAAAAGGAGTTTGGGTGGTTTTCTTTCTTTTTCTTACTCATTTATGACAACAGTCAAGCCAAATCCTGGGATCTGATCTTGGATCTTGGAAATAGACAAAAACACTGTAGCAAATTTGTTCATGCCTTTGTACTTTTTTATTTCTAGAGAAAAAGGGGACGCTGCGGAAAAGTTGAGGGGGAAAAATGAAATGGAAAATCAGCAAGGTTTTTCATCCCCCGTCAAAATTTGTATTGCTTGAAACTTGAAGCTGTTCTGTGTGTCTTGTGTCTTGTGTCTGCAAAGAACAAAATTGAAACAAAGTAACAAAACGAATCAAAGAGTTGAGAGCAGCAGAGAGCAGAGACTTTGCAGAAAACTAGAGAAGACTAAAAAACTTTGACTAAAAATGGATTTATTCACTACAGATTTGTTGGAGGATTTTGAATCCGTTTTCCCTTCGTTGGTCAAGGATTTGACGGAATCTGAGGAAATGCAGTGGACGAACAAACGGCTCGGACACGCGATCAATGAAAATGTCCCCAACGGGAAAAAGGGCAGGTGAGAACTGAGTTTTGAGTTTTGAGTTTGAATTTCCTTTGAATCATATTTCGAGTTCAAAAAATGGGATAATTTTTAATTTATTGCTCTTTTTTGTCTTTCTCTTTCTCGTTGTCTTTGTAGAGGGATGATGGTTTTTGTGACTTACAAAGCTCTGGCATTCTCTGGCAAAATCCATGACGACGAAGAAGACACTCGTTTGGCAAAAATCATCGGCTGGTGTGTCGAATTTGTAAGTTTTTCACTTGAGATTTGACACTTGAAATGTCTAAATAAAAACTTAAAATTATATATTTTAGCAAGGAGTTTTGTTCTGTTTTTTTTTCTTAGCTCCAGGCAAAAGCTCTGATTTTGGACGACATCATGGACAAGAGTTTGACAAGGAGAGGAAAGACTTGTTGGTATCTCCAGGAAAATGTTGGCGTTGGCACTGCCATTGCGGACGCCGTTCTGATTTATGAGTCCATTTATTCACTCATCAACAAACATGTCAAAAACAAAATGATGGCAAAGGAAATTACGGACATTTTTCACTCGATGACCCAGGTCACGTGGAAAGGTCAAAGTCTGGACACTCGACTCGATTTCAACAAACATGAAAACTTGTACGTCATCTTTTTGTTCTTTTTCATACACAACTTTTTAAATATGCGGTATAAGGATTTGTGAATTTGCATTTTGAATTTCTTCCTGTATCATATTTGTAGGTTTACGATGGCAACGTATCGGAAAATTGTCAAGTACAAAACCAGTTTCTATTCTTTTTACTACCCCGTCATTTTGGGCATGAAAATCGTAAGTTCTGTTTTTCTATCTGTATTTTGCCATTATTTTGTATGTACAAGTGAAACCAAGGAGCTGAATTTGTACGTGAATTTTTTGTAGGCAGGTTATGAAAATGAGAAGTTGACTGAAATAACGGGAGAAATTCTGATGAGAATTGGTCATCTTTTCCAAGTTCAGGATGATTTTTTGGACATTTACGGCGACGTGAGTGAGACGAAAAAAGTGGGAACTGATATCCAAGACGGAAAATGCACCTGGTTTCTCGTCACTGCACTCGATTTGGCTGATGCCAATCAACTGAAAATTTTAAAGGTACTGTTTTACAAAATTCTGTTTGACTGTTTCAACTAATTGCAGTAAAATGTACAAAAGTTTTACAGATGTTCACTTATTTTTCCCCAGGAAAACATCGGACAGGAAGACAAATTGAAAATAGAAGCAGTGAAAGAAGTCTACAATCAACTGGACCTCAAAGGACTTTTCAGGAAATTTGAGGAGGATGAATTCGAGACAATTTCTCTCCAGATTGACCAAATCCCTTCGCTTTCTCTCAGGCAGCTTTTAGGCGTTATTCTCGCAGTTAATTATAAACGACGCGGATGAGCTGCACTAAATGGAGATTTTTGTGAATTAAAGACAAATGAATATCCTTTGACTAGGGCTATAAAATTTTGTATCACATGAAAAATGTAAAATTAAAAAAGAAATTATAAAACTTTATTTTTCTGGGTTGTGTAAAAATTTACAACTGAACTTCCATGTTCATGTCCATCTCTAATCATTATGTAATAATTAATAATGTACATACTTTTTTTGTCCTGCCATCTTCTACTTTTGTTTGCCCCACGTTTGTAGTTTCCTATTTGTTTTCCGCTTTGAGAAGTGGAAATGAGCATGAAAAGGGGAGTGACGATGGAATGAAATAAAACAAAAGTATCCGAAATATTTTCAGTCAAGGTCAAGATAAAATTTGTAGGACTGACCACAAAGAAAAACCAGGAAAAATATGGAATCAACATGAAACAAGCGCAAAAAGACAAAAATATTTTTAGTGAGTTGGGCGCCGTTTATTTTTTTTATGCATTAATAGCCCACACGCATTTTTAAGATCCCGAGCCGCTTTCTTCTTCATTCATTCGTTATTCGTTATGTTCAGTCGCGGAAATGAAATGGCATGAAATATAAAATGTGATGAACCAAATAAAATCCATGAAGACGACGAACCCTCTCGAGTCTCGACACTCGAGTCATCTCTTTCACAATCTAACGAAGAATCAAAAATTCTCTCCTACCCTGGAAAAAATATGCTATAATATCAGACCGGAATGTGGTGTCATATCAAAACCTCTGAGGAAGAATATGAAATCAATGAAATTGAATATACTTGATTGTTGCTCGATTCAGTAAGTCAACAGATCACGGAAGAAAGGACTTATTTATAAAAATATTTTTGGCTTCAGTTGGACGCCGACTGTAGTTTTTGTGTATATGAATAAAACAGTAGCAGTTGCAAGTAACATTCAATATTTGCTAGCTTATTGTGGTTAGTTGCGGAAATGGTATAAAATCTTATGAAATGGATAAAAATTCTACTGGTTCAGCCATTAATATCAGGTGACATATGCTCAAAAATACAAAACCAATTTTATTCTCCACCTCAAATGCAAATACATTTGACATTACAAATCACAAAACTTTTGATACAAAGGCCCAATTCAAATTGTCCTCGACCGATGCTTTTGCGACTGATTTTCGCTCAATTGACCACTTAACACATCCATAGCGATCACTGAATGAACCCAGAAATTGACAAATCCCTGAAAAGACTTTCAATATTAAGTCCAAATATCCCAAAAGTTTATTGCTGCAATTATTGCTCATAAAACCAATACCAAATTTTGCTCTTAGTTTTATGACTCTGTTGAAAAAGTAGTATTTATTTTCTTGGAAATATTTTCCACTTGACTCCAAACTCTAAATAAATTGTCTAGGTTCAACAGGAAGTTAAAGCTCACACGTGTGTAGTGTGTATTGTGTGAGCACACAAAAAAATCCAGTTTACGTTCCTTGCGTTGTGTTGTAAAAGTTGGAGTTTATGCGCTTGGAATTTATAGTGTTACATGTATAGTGTACAATGTACAGTAGTTTGGATTTCTCATGCCTTTTGGCTTCCTAAACTGAATGAAGAGCGAAAAGAAGTTGTTACGGAGTAACAGAAAAAGAATGTTTCAAATTCAGATCAACAATGGTCAACGGTCAGTTGTATAGTTACTCGCTACTCGTACAATGTAAATTGTACAAGGGCTAATAAAATGAAGTAGTATTGGCGAATTACAAGTCAATTGAGCAGTTTTCTCAAGAAACATTACAAGCTGCAGAACTGCACCACGTTTTATTGTACTTTTGATCATTGATTGTTGATTGTTAATTGTCAATGGCAGTTGGCGTCTGGAATTTCCAATGTACATTCTACAATCTACAGCTGTTAACATTGGGTTTTGTACAGCTGAGAAAAATCTACAAAAAAGGAGTTTGGGTGGTTTTCAATCTTTTACTCATTTATGAGCACAGTCAAACCAAATCCTGTGATCTGATCTTGGAAATAGACAAAATTATTGCAGCAAATTTATTCATGGCTTTTTGCTCTTTTATTTCTAGATAAAAGTGGAACGCTGTGGAAAAATTTAGAAGGGGCGAAAACGAACAAAAAAAAGTCAACAACTTTTTCATCGTCAGTCAAACGTCGTTTGTTTTTATTTAAAAGTGACTGTCTTGGCCAAGTCAGAAACAGAATCAGAATCAAAAAGAGTTGAGAATTGCAGACATCAGAGCCTTTGCTGAAAACCGGAGAAGAAAACTTGACTAAAATGGATTTATTCACTAACGGTTTTTTGGAGGATTTTGAATCTGTTTTCCCTTCGTTGGTGAAGGATTTGACGGAATCCGATGATCAAGACGACGGATCTGAGGAAATAGAGTGGACGAATCAATGGCTCGGACACGCGATAAATGAAAATGTGCCCAACGGTAAAAAGGGCAGGTGAGAATTTACACTGTTTTGATTTAACCTTCTGTCGTATGAATTTCGATCATTAATTGCAAGGATGGGATAATTGTTACTTTTTATTTCTGCCTTTTCTCTTTGTCTTTTTAGAGGGATGATGGTTTACATAACTTACAAAGCTCTGGCGTCTGCTGACAAAACCCATGACGACGAAGAAAACGCTCGTTTGGCGAAAGTCATCGGCTGGTGTGTCGAATTTGTGAGTTTTCCACTTGAGATTTGAGACTTGAAATGTCTATATAAAAACAGAAAATTATTAAAGATTTTTGTTCTGTTTTTTTTCTTAGCTCCAGGCAAAAGCTCTGATTTTGGACGACATCATGGACAAGAGTTTGACGCGGAGAGGCAAAACTTGTTGGTATCTCCAGGAAAATGTTGGCGTTGGCACTGCCATTGCGGACGCTTTTATGATTTACGAGTCAATTTATTCACTCATCAACAAACACGTCAAAAACAAGATGTTGGCCAAGGAAATTATGGACATTTTCCACTCGATGACCCAGGTCACGTGGAAAGGTCAAAGTCTGGACACTCGACTCAGTTTCAACAAACATGAAAACATGTGAGTCAGTTTAACCAATTCAAATGT
>JAQGBH010005970.1:0-13299 GCA_034698265.1 Sminthurinus aureus | reverse complement strand
TAAGTTGAAATGGAAATTGCTCGCCTTTTTATACCCAACGGAACAAAGTTGAGCTCGATTAATTTGTCAATTGCGCATTGTTTCCAAATGAGAGCACGAGAGGGAAAAAGAAATTTCACGAGAATGTTTTGACTTTGTTCAAGTACAAATTAATAAACAATGAAACAAACAAATGTGCAGTTCACGTAGTGAACAGCCAAATTTTGCAAAGTATTGTTCATTTTACATGGACTAAATAAATTCGTATTAGTTTTTGACATGATGGTTTTCAATCACCGGGGAAATTCAAAGACAGTAAAAATTATGTTTCATCTTCAAACTTGAAACTTTAGCTTTTTTTAGCATCCTTTTAATTTCCATGTAAATTTTCTTATGCTGGAAAATACTTGATGAATTGTTTCTAGTTTTTCTGGGATGAAATCCAAACATGTACCGTTTTGCACGAGATGGTTGGATTTTCTAGCTTACCGCCAGAAAAAACTTGATATTTACGCTCATTCTCTATTCATGCCTGTTATTGTTAGGCATGAGCCTTTAAACTCTGTGAAAAATGTCTGGTGGAAAGTGTCGTCACAGAGAATTGAACCCTGGATCCTTCACTCTAAATCATGTCATTGACCATTTAGCCAGATGACGGGATATTTGCAATGAGTTTTAAGTCACAACATATTTTGTACGGAGGCGAAGTTTGAGATAGGAAAACACTAACTGAGTTTTTTGACAAAATAAGGACATGCCAACATTTTATATTTTTGGCTCTACGCCAAAATTTAAATTGGTAGTGAATAAAAGAGGAAAAAGAGAGAAATCTCTGTAGCAGGGAAATAGAGAACTGGGCACGGGGTTTTTGAATTGGTTTTTGGATATAAAAAATCCAAAATCCAAAGGAAAATTGGACGAATGGAAAAGGAAATGGATTTTCTTGCTCCTTTTATTTTTCCGTGCGACCTAAATCCGGAAATTGGAATTTACTCCAGATTCTGTTGACCAGAATAAAATTGAAATGGTGCGATAAAAACTGACTCGTTGCGAATAGAATTCCGTTCCGTGAACCAGTGAAAACGACGGACAAAACTGCCCTTCATCCGAATTCCGATTTTGTCAAAGCTAAAACAGAGTGAGCAAAGTTTTGTCGTGGTTCTGCTGCTTTCGATTTTCATGGTTTAGACATTAAATTAACTATGAAATTGAGGTCGGGTAAATTTATAAAAAAATTTTAGTGTAGGTTCAAAATGATGATGCAAAAAGGTCAAAATGATATGAAAATATGCAGTTTTGCTTGTGCTTGAAATTTACTCAATTGTGCGTGAAAAATAGAAAAGTTGGTGCTTGAAAAGTTAAAAGGAGTCAAATTATTGTAAAAGTGTGACCTCATGTGTTTGCGGAATGAGAAGAAGAAAACCAGAAAAACTTAAAAACAGTGTAAAAAGAATTATTCCTATAAAATTTGAATATAAAATTTTGATACAATTTATCGACTTACTTGAACTTTATTTCTTTTAAAACAACATTTTAAATAAAGTACAAGTAAAATATTTACATTTTCACGGATTAATTCGAGAAAAGCGAATTTTTTTTTCTCCTATTTTCCTTTAAACATTTACAATTTTGCTTTTTACAAAGATTGTGTCGGGATGATTTTCACCCAACCTTATCTTTTTAATTTCATACACTTTTTTGTAACGTTCGAGGGCTTCTTCCAATTTTCCTTCTTCTTCTAAAGTTGAAACGATCCAATCAAGAGCGTTGATTGTATCTAAATGATTTCCCCCTAGAATTGCTTTCCATTTCTCGTAAAGCTCGTTGAAGCCTCTTCGCATTTACCCATTTTGTACAGAACAGTGGTTTTGTTATATTTCGTTAGATTTCTTTGATTATTTCTTCGATTTCTCTGGATTTTCCCTCTTCATTTTTAACTCGGATTTGAACTTCGTTGGTCAGTTTGATGAATGAATTTGTCATTGAATTCTCAGTTTGGGCGCCGATCCAGATGAAATTGTTGTAGAATTGTTGATATTTCATGACGTATCTTCGGGCTGTTTTCTCAATTCCACCGAGGTCACTCACGATTTTGACCTGGGACAAAACGGTGACCTCTGGCGTTGACATCGAGTCAGCATCAAGTTGCTGTTTTTCATGGAGCTGACTCAGAAAATCTTCCCGTCCACAGAATGAATCGATGGGCTTTGGAATGTTGAACCAAATTCAAATTCCCCGATTCGGATTTGGATTGGCAGAAGTTGAAGCAGTTTGTCCAGGGGTCCAAAAATCTGCTGTTTCGGTGAACTCGATCACACGTTGATTTCCAGTTACTCTCAGTGCCTCAAGAAAATCCTTGACTGCGACCGTCATCTCAATCAGTTGGTATAGTTTCTCATTTCTTGAATAATCATTCGAGGAATTGGTTTGGGACAAGGAGAATTCGAATCTCCGATTTAGTTTTGAATAGAGAATAAAACTAAAATTAATTTAGTGTTCAAAATGACTAGTTTTTGGTCTTACAATTGTTTCAATTTGATACGAATCAAATTTGAGAAAAGCAGCAACTTGACTTTGATTCACCGTGTTTTTGCACAATTTCAACCGATTGTCATTGAAAATCTCTGCAAACCGAAAGCCTCGAGATTTTGTACTAGCAAATCCATTCCTGTCATCACTTTTCCTGAAAACGGAAATACAAAAACGGATCAAGAATAAAATAAATATTCACCGATTTTTTTCAGTAATTTTATTCAAGTTGAAATAATTATGAAAAGTGTAAAAATAAAAAATAAATTAACCTTTGAATTTTCAATTTTCAATATTCTTTCTTTGTCTTGACAACGTTTTTACAAAATTTTGTCGTCAAGGGTAAATTTGATGTTGAGCTGAAGACTGAAAATTAATGTTAATATTTAATTGAAAAGTCTGCACTCTTTGCCAATTGCATTGTACAGACTCGATTTTTCCACTACGAAATGTACTAATGAATAAAACAATTAAACGTCCAAAGTTGATGTAACATGTTTTTATTGTCTACAGTCTACAGTACATTTTCATGCATATATACAGAAAACAAGGTTCAAAATAATGTTTTTTATGACGCAGAAGCTGTTTTTGCTAAAAAATACTTGTACATGGGGTAAATTGACTACGAAAGACGGATTGTGCTAAAAAATCCTGAAAAAGTCATCATGAGGAGATTATAAAAAATGTCGACTGATTTTGACCTTGGAGTGACTGCAGTCTTAGAATTAGTCTACTTTTTAAAATTTAAATTTCTGATCAAAAGTATCTCAAGAAAAATTGATTGTGACTTGCAAAACTGACGTTTCGAAATTTGAAATTTGAAATTTGACATTTGACATGGCTTAAACTGTCTCAACTTATGACTTGAGAGTTTGAGAGCTTTTTTTGGGTAAGCTCTTTAATTTTTCCCGTCGGTTGGGTGTGTGAATTGGTGCAGACTGAACACTCAACTCTCAACGTTGCCAGACCAACAAAATACACAATACAAAATTGAAACACACTTTGAACTAGAAACAAGGAAAAAGGATTAAAAAAGGTCTCATACGTTTCTGAATTTAATCACAAAGTTCTGAGGTCTTTTCTCAATGTTTTCATGACTTTTTGGTGGTAATTGAGAAAATCCAGTCAGATTGAAGATCATTCTATTTGTTTCAATCATCGACCTTTTTACTTTTAGATTTTTACTCTGTGGCTCGTGTAACGTGTCAAGTGCCGTCACGGAGAATTGAACTCTGGACACTTGCACTCTGGATTTTATATGCTTTACACTGGCCCTTCGCTCCTTTTGCCACCAGACCAAATCAAGGGACATTAAAAAGCAGTGGAATTTTCCAACCTTTTGATCTTCGTCTTCTTCCCGAAGAGAGAAAAAGGAAACAAGAAGAGCACAGTTTGAAAGGGAAGGGACTCGACGCTTGGAGAGTGAGACGAGAGACGAGCAACGAGACACCCGACAAAATTACACCACAGAACACAACACACTCTCTGTTGTGTTCACTTGTGCTCCGCGTAGGGACTGAGGCAAACCAAAAGACAAAAGACGCAGGACACTTTTAAATGCACACAACAAAGTACTTTGAACCTCATTTTAACACCATCTCTTACAATTAGCTGCATTTGCCTTTGACATTGAATCGTAGTGACTTGTACCAAATGTTTTCCCTCAATTCTTTTCTTTTATTTTTCTAATAAACATGGTAAAACCTGGATTCACGACGGAATTCAATGTACGCCCTTTCCTCATGGAGTTATTGTGAGCGGCGTCAAAATTAAACTCGAATTAATAGGAATCGAGGAAAAAGAAGAGGATGAAAATCACAAGTATTTTGATTTTGGATTTTTGACTTGCTCAGCTTTGACACTTGACACTTGACACTAGACGCCGATTGCAATTTCTGCGCGGTTTATCCCTATTCCTTCAAGTTTTGTCATTTTTTTGTTTCCGTGGAACATGGAAAGTGAAAGAAAAGGAGACAAGTGTTGGCGTAACGAGTTGCTTGTACAGTGTACACATTTGACTTGTGCAGCTGATTGTAAGTCAAATGTCAAATGTCAAATGTGCAAGAAAATCCAAACTCCTATATAGACGATTTTTTTTCATTTTAATTTATACTTTTAATTTAAATTTGATGACTGGTCATTGTTTTCCAAATTCCCGTCGTCCTCGTAACATTTTCATATTTCCAGGGCCACCGAAAGAAAAATACAGGACCAAAATTCCGCAATTCAGAAATGGATGACATGTAATTAACTTTTATTATTTCCCCCAATAATTGGAAACTGGAACTGCCTGCTGAACAGTTTGATATTACGTACATTTTCTCCACTACAGTACAAAATACAGCACACAAGGAAATGAATATGAAGACGGAATTCCTGGACAAAACGATTAAATTGTGCTCACATGGAGTATTTGTTCATCATTTATCACTGACAAGTACTGGGACCAACATTAAATCGACAGCATTTACCGTACACGCGAAAAACATTTGAAATTCAACTGGATTGTAAAAATAAAACTCGCCAACTTGTGAATATGAGGTAAATTTCCTGTTTTTGTTTACATTGGCACTTGGGTGGGCTGCAGATTTCTTTTGACATCTGAAATGTGAAATCGGACAGAACAGTATAAAAAACCTTTCAAAATAAACCGAGAAAAAAGCAGTTGAGACAACGTATGTCTTAAATATTAAAATAAAGTCGGATCCTTCTACAAGTAGGAGGTGGAAGGGCAGTTGGAAAAATAATCCATCACAAATTTCACCTCAGTCTGTAACAAAGTATTCGCGGTACCACAATTTTAGTTTTTGTTTGGAGTTTAAGGAATATGTTTCTGTGTGGGATTTTTTAGGATGGGAGGGAATGGGGAAGGATGAAAAAAACTATCAATCACATTAAATATTTACGAGGTTAAAATTTGTTCTTCGGTTCTTCTGAAAGCTCTAGTTTTATACTTGAAAAAGTTGGAACTTGGAAATTGTAGATTGCGTGTTTTCTGCCGTATTCACAAATTACACAGATAAATCATAAAATGTCAAGTTTTGATCCTGATGCCGCAAACAACCCACTGGAGTTCTGTAATTCTGGATTTGGAAACCGTCGAATGGGAGCTAAATCCGGGATTCGCTGTTACTTCTTAGCCCAGCAATTTTGATAATTCGCGGTTTCCTACGTTTGTAAAATCACAGTTTCCTTCCACGCGCAGAATAAAGAATGTGGAATTAATTGTAGAGGGACGTTTTTGTTGGATTTACGTAAGAGTGGACAGGCCAACGCTGTAATTAGTCACCAATGCTCAAAGCTCAAAGGAGTGGAATCGTCCGAGTTGTTCAAACTTGAAAGCTGAATCACCGTCGTCCCACATGTAACATTGAAAAATCAGCTCAAGTGCCCACGTCAACTCCATTTCAGTTGGAAACAAAAAAGACGCTTCAACCACCGACGTTTTCAGGTTTCAGCTCTGCTCGAGTTAGGTCGTTTCAATTCCCTTGTCAAGTTTTAGAGTTGATTCAAAAGTACTCAAATACTCGGTCAGTTTCATAAAACTTTCGAGCTTCTCTGGATTGTAAGAGGAAATGCTGAGCCTTTTAGAAAATGGTTGGAATTTCAAAGCGATCAAGGTATTTTGTGCTTTGAATCTGCTGTTGGTTCAAGTGGATGAGGAGCCGGGGAAACCCGGGATTCGTCTTCAGAGACAGTCCAACAAAGTCAAGGTTTTCCTGTGGAAAACTGCATTTTCTCTCGGAATCCTCCACTGGAGCTACATGTTTGGAAAACTGGTCCAATCCACGATTCTGGAACCGGAAAAGTACTTTCGATGGGAACATTTTGTCATTCATTTCGCAACTGTGTCTGGTTATGCGGCCTTTTATGTCACCGCCTTTCGTCTCTTCTGTGCCAACTGTGAAGAGCTGGTGCTGGTTTTCAACCACTTGTTCGTACAACGCCCACGGCCCAAGTCTGTAACATCCCAGCGAATCAACAACAAGGCCAAGGTCAAGCGGGACAAGAAAACTACTCAAGGTAACACAAAACAATTCGCATAATAATTCATTCACACTTCAATCACTCGCTCGCCGTTCTTTTAAAAATGATGTAAACTGAAAATATTTCATATTTTAAGGCAAAATAAGATGGAGAACTGCAGCTGAAAGTGAGCTCAAGTCAATGTCGAGTCAAGATCAAAGTCAGAATCCGAATCAGAATCAAGGTCAAGGTCAAGGTCAAAGTCAGGATCAAGGTCAGGATCAAGTTGGAGTTCGTCCACTTTTCACATGGCCGCTGCAGCATGAGCTTTTGGCCCGGACGTTTTCGCTTGTGATCGTGATGACGCAATTTCTCACCGCGGTCGTGTTTGCGGCGGATCCGAGTCGCTGTCAGCATTTGTATGCGGCTCTTCCGTCCGAGTACCAGAATCCGTGGAGTTTCCTGGCTCTTCTGGCAGTTGAGGTAGTTTTTATCGTGCTCACCTCCAGTGCTTTCTGCCTGTCAGTCATCGTTCAACTCTTGTTCTTCAGCAAATGTCAGCTGGAGTTTCAGCGACTCCAGGCTCAACTCAGGTTAAATTCACAAGCATAATAATCAGTATTAAATTTGACTGTTGATATTCAATATTAAATTTTGATGAAAATTCCCTCTAAAAACTATAATCATGCTCAAATTTTACCGCTAATAAATATTTTGAACAAAATCCATTGCAATGGAAATTAATTTAGCATTTTTAATTTAAATGATTTAGAAATTTGAGGGAACATTTCCAAAGTCGTCCGTTTCCACAGAGAGACATTGAAGGAGAAATTCGGACCATCCGCCAAATTTATCAGGAGCTGAGGCAACTCGTCATCTTCATCGAGCTCTTCAACCGCTGTTTTCCATTCGTCATCTTTGCGTGGAAAATTTGCTCTTTCTCCCTTTCGGTCTGCAGCTACTTCTTCGCTCTTCGTCACTACCGAGAATTCCCACTGCTTTCGCTGGTTGCCATCTACATCGCGATTGCTGTC
This sequence comes from Sminthurinus aureus, assembly GCA_034698265.1. Lineage (NCBI taxonomy): Eukaryota > Metazoa > Arthropoda > Collembola > Symphypleona > Katiannidae > Sminthurinus > Sminthurinus aureus. The sequence continues at coordinate 5,791 of JAQGBH010005970.1, read as the reverse complement.
ACTCTGATGTACACCATCATGTACGGACATGCCTTTTCCATCCCGGGGCTAATGGACGAGCTGAAACAGCAATTCCTTCTCTCTGCTCAAAAAACAGGATCCTCAGCAGAAACAAGAACAATTTCTGTGTTCAACTCCAAAATCAAACTCGGAATAAATTCCAGGAAAAACGAGGGATTTTGGCCAGAGATGCAGCGAGAAATCGGAGGGATTCGAGATGCCGGAGTCCAAGTTGGCAGTTTTCACACGATGGAGAGAGCATCAACGCCCGACTTTGTGGACTTTGTCCTGAATCAAGTCGTCAGTCTACTCGTCACATTTCCACGATAAAACATTAAATATTTGCATAAAGTATTAAAAGGAAAAAATGTAATGAAATGTAAAAATTAATGTAAAAATATGTCTAATTTAATCCTTGAGCCAAATGCTCATTTATTTAGCTGTTTGAATATTTAACCAAACAATTAGTTTCAGAATCAATAACTTGTACGAATTGAATCATTTTATTTCTCTACTCCAAGAGAATTATTTATTACACAAAAATGATATCAAAGGTTTCTCTGCTAGTGAATGAATATGAATGGTTGTAAATGTGTTTGATAAATAAATATTTAGTTGGCCAAAGCAAAGTGAACAAATCCTTATGAGCGTCTACTTTTGCAGTTGGGCAGTGACGTCTTTGGACATAAATTAAATACGATATGACGAAATCTTTTAGCTATAAAAAATGAAAAACTTGTTCATTTAAAATTTCTCGGCCGAACTCAGCGTTTAAATCACACCTGAATTTTACTGAATGTTGACTGTTGAATAAAAACTGCAAATTGTTGAAAAAGTTGAATCGTGTTGTACGAGTTGGGTTCCATGTGGAAACAAAGAGCAGCGCGTATGATTTCTGGTGCAAATTGCAAGGATGTTTTACCAAATTAAAATGTTGAATTATTTTAGATTTACACCAACTCGGAATTTTTTTTATTAGCTCATGAAAAAATGTGTTATTTATGTACATTGGATTTTAAAGAAATTGAAGAAATTATAAAGTTCCCAAAACCGACACATGAAAGTGATTAAGTTTACATTCACAGGATAGTGAATGCTTTTTTTTTGTAGATTTACAAAAAAAATGAAATTGAATTTAGCCTCTTCTTTTGTAGTTGGTTTCTACAATGGCATTTAAAAGTTGCCTGAGAGCAAGCGAAGGGATTTGGCTAATCTGCTGAGAAATCATCTCGAATTCCTGATCCTCAAATTTCCGGTAGAGTCCTTTCAGGTTTAGTTGCTTGTAGACATCCTTGACTGCTTCCACTTTAAACTTGTCTTCCTGTCCGATGTTTTGCTGTAAAAACAGAAGCAAAAATAATTTGTGGAATTTGCGTATTTTACAAATTGAAACATTGTAGATAAGTTGAAACAGCCAAAAGTTTAATACATTTTTGTAAAAAATTACCTTCAGCATTTCCATTTGCTTTATATTCGCGGAGCTGAGTGCTTTAACCAGAAACCAGGTGCATTTCCCGTCTTGGATATCCGTGCCTAATTTTTTCGTCTCGTTTACGTCGCCGTAAACATCCAAAAAATCATCTTGAACTTGAAAAAGTTGACCAATTCTCATGAGAATTTCTCCTACTCTTTCAACCAACTCCTCATTTTTAAAACCCGCCTGTAAAATAATCATGAAAATTAAAGAGGGGTCTGGTATTTCTGTGTGATTTGTGCCACTGCAATTTTAAAAAAAGTGATGAAGGCGTTTTTTGTCAGTCTCTGGGTTTTGTTTATCTAAAAGAGCACACTTTTCTGGTACTTTCTTGTTTTGCGACCAAAAACCGTATATTTCTAGTTCGTTATATACACGCAGAGGAACGAAAAAATGGTGAACTTTTATTTTTATTTATGAATTCCAATGGCAGACAACGTGGTCTATGATAGACTATAATACCTTTTTTTTTTCATCACAACAAATCAAATGTATAACAAAACAAAGGTTCAAAAGCATTACAAATGTCTGAATCAAATTAGTCAAGAGGTTTACAAATCACAATCACTTCAATTATTTTTTCTCCATGAACAAAAAGTCATAAACAATACAATATCAAATAGGATAATATATGCATAAAAATTATTTAAAACAAAGTACCTTAAGTTCAAAAATTTAAACATTCAAAATTTCACGCCATTCATGTGATAAATTAGAATCATAATGTATATTAGAATTAATTAAGCTCAAAATGAAATCATTATTGCTATAATGATTTCTGTAAATCAGAGAACAAATTGCTACTCTTCGTAATTCATAGAAATTTTTAACATCATTTTCTTTAAACATTAAAGTAGCACTGCAATCTCTCCTATAACCACAAACAATACGGAAACAATTATTATACGCTATACGAATTTTGTTTAATTGAGATTTACTGAGCAGCCAAAGACTGCAGCAGTAAATATTTGATAAATATGAGACAAATAGGTGTTTTTTAACATCATGAGAGCACTTTGAAAAGCGGGCTCTAAGACAATAAGCCCTCTTGTATAACTCGCTTACAAAGCGAGAAACTGTATGTTTAAAATAAAGACTGATCTCTTAGTATTGTCAAAAACAAAGTAACTTCGCACTCCTAGTAAGCAAATCACTCAGGTACAGTCCACACGGAAAAATTCCTTTTTTGTCAAAAAAATTTAAATTTTTTAAAAATCACTCAAAATCCCGTTTTAAGGGTTTTTTATGATGCAGAATTCAAATTTACCCACTAAATTTAAAAATTCCGAATCCGGGTTGGACATGTGAAAAACATCCCATGTAAGTCGACCAAACAAACATCCGCAAATACATATCCGTTCTTCAGCTAAACTGATCAAAAAACCCAATTAAAATTACCATTTCAAAGTTCGTGTACACGGACAGCAACCTTTCAAATCTGGGACGTCAGAGTTTTTATTCAGCTTTGGTATACATTGGGAGATTTCATCTAGTTTTCCATTAACGGTGCGAACCTTTTAGACATCCTTGTTTTTGTCCTCTTTTTAGATATCCTTGATTTTTTCGCGATTTTGTCATGCTTTTGTCCCGATTTTGTCCCGATTTGTCCCGATTTTGTCCCGATTCGTCCCGATTTGTCCCGATGGCGTATACTTTAGTCTCGCGCTAGTGCATATATCGTTAGGTATATAATTCAAAGAGATATTGGTATAGCCTCATGTACACGCGTGCAAAATTTTAGTGAGGACAGACGGACGGATCTGGCCAGCGTAATCTGGTAGCTTGCTACACCGCGCTACCCTAAATGAGCTTTTTAGGAAAGACAAAACTCAGACGCCGAGAAAAATTGGCTCTCTTATTTTTCAAGCACCATTGGATCTCATTTTGGTCTGCGTGCCTCCCGTTTTTCAATCTTTTATATTACTGAACGAAACCCCTAATTTACAATGCATGTATTGTTGTAACTGTACAATTTTCCAAGCATTGGATTTTGGCTGATTAATATGCAGAATAGACCTCGGTTAAAAAACTTTACAATATTTTGCTCTTGTAGGTGAACTTGGTCTTGATTCGATCTTGTCAGTCGAGTTAGCTCGTGTTTTTGAGTTTCGTGACCATCGAATTTCTGCAAAGCAGCTTCGATTCAAAACTGTTGTTGACATTTTGAACTTGCAGAAGGAAATTCTACTTACACCAAAGTTACAAAACATCCAAACAATTTTGGCTAATAATGCTGAGCTGTACGCTCAGGTGGATTTTGTGGCAACCGATGGTATTGTGAGGATGAATCCTCAAACTACTATCCAAACCAATGACATAGAAAAAAAACAGTATAAAGTCGCATCTAAGAAAAATCTTTTTATCGTTCATTCGGCCGAAGGGTTTGTCGATCGTCTAAAAGAGCTGGCCACTGAACTGGAAGGTAGTTTCGAAGTGTGGGGGTTACAAAGTCTACAAGCTGACGAACAAACATCAATATCCCAAGTTGCCAAGGAATATATTCAGCGAATAAAGACGGTTCAGAAAAGTGAACCTTTTTACATAGCTGGGTAAATTTTGAAATGTTTTTTCCAACGGTACTAAAAACTACTTTTGCAACTTCGTAAGACATTACAGAATGGTACATGCACATTTTCTGCCCAGGTATTCATATGGAGGAGGAGTGGCGTTCGAAATTTGTTTACAGTTGGAGGCGGCAGGAGAAAAAGTTGAACAGCTGGTTTTGTTAGATGGAAGCCCCGAATACATCAAGGTTTTAGCTGAATCTCTGATGGGCTTTGTGGGAAAGACTATCGTAAAGCCTGAGAGCCAAACTTTTATCTTGAATGGTCCGTCTTTAGGAAAAGATATAGAATCATCTACTTTGGTGTCATATCTTTATCAGTTTGAACCCGTCGACATCAGCAAGGTAAATTTTTGGAATACATTCTTAGTTGCAGCTATGATATCCCTATGTGTAGCTTTGTCCATCTGTTTTGTGTATTTCTTTTTGCTTCCCAGATTTACAAGGAACTCTTGGATCTAACTAATTTGGAGGAAAGAATTGACAAAACGTGCCAAATTATATCTGCAACCTTTCCTCAAGTTCCTCGTTTAAATATAATGAGTTCAATTATCAAACATTTCGAGCGCACCATGATTTCATACAACTACAAACCAACCACACGTTTGAATGCCCCGTGCCTTTTGATTCAAGCAAGCTTAAGTCTAAAGTCCAACAAATGGACTGAGGATTATGGACTTCGCCGAGATTGTGCTGGTCAACTGGAAATCCAAGAAGTTCAAGGTGATCATCGCAGCATCCTCACACAGCCTGTGGTAACTACTACAGCATGTATAATTAAAATGAAATTAGGAAACAATTAAGTAATTTCAGAGAAACATTGGGCATCATGTGCTGTAACCAAACATGATTTTCGAATAAATAACATGATTTTAATACTCATTTTGGAATTCATTTTTAATTTTTTGCAAAAATTGTTAGGAATTAAATTCCTAAAGAAATCCTGTTCATTTTCAGGGAAGTCATAAATCCCTGTTACACAGACGCTTCGGAATGGAATATCAGAAGTAGGCCCAAAAAAGCGTAGCACTTGTTAACATTATTAAAAAAACTTCGTGTGTGTAAAATCCAAGTTGGCTAAACCCACAACAAACTGTACTCCCGCATCAAAATTTCCCGCCGGATTAGGGTGGTATTTATTGCAGCTGATTGTGAGTTTTTCAGCCTCAAATCCAACAGCATTCGGGCGAAAATCAAGCCGAATTTTTTCGACTTCACATTTTTGCCTGACCTCAAGATAGAATCCGGCCAAATTCTGGCAGAGAAAATCAGCTGAAAAATTCGGCCGAAAGTTTATGCCGAATATCTAGGAATCTCAACAGTAAATTTTAGGTCAGATATACTTCCGCTTTTGGCCGAAAATTCCGGCCGACAAAAATATTTACTTTTAATTCAAATAGTAAGTTTCTATGGATTTTGTGTGAAATAAGCATAAGATCAACACAAGTTACAAAGCCAAATTTCAATCCGAATTCAGAATTGAAGTTGAAATATGAATTTGTATTACAATTTCTACTATGAATTATTTCACACAAGTGCGAACGTTGATTGTCCTTGGTTCTAATTACACTCAAAATATAGAAAATCTTTCACCCACCACTCACTAATTGCAACTTTACATAAATTGTACACATTGTTTTCAACATCATCGTCTTTGATAGTGAGACCCACGCAATTCAAATCTACTTGATCTGGTCCATTATTATTGATTACAAATTTCAATTCTTCCGGATGCCCAGTGAAATCCATGAACT
>JAQGBH010005969.1:0-13301 GCA_034698265.1 Sminthurinus aureus | reverse complement strand
TTTCTCTTAGCCAGAGTAATAGCCATTTCTCTTAGCCAGAGTAATAGCCATTTCTCTTAGCCAGAGTAATAGCCTTTAAAGCTAGAACCAGACGGACGCAATGACGCCACCGGATACGGATTTTAGGTAGATATATGATCACTCGTTACCTGGTTCCTTAGTGCTTGGAATGTAATCCTGAATCCAGTCAAGTCTTCCTGTTTACTGTACAAACTGCAAGTTATTTATCTAGCTAAAAAGACGTGTCTTTTTTGTAGGTCTGACTACAATCACATGATGAAGAAAGACCAGCGTATGGGTTGGCGTGAGTTGTTCAAAACCTTCACCGGAACGATTCACAGGTGCACTTAAGCTTTTGTTTTTACCTCGTTTTAGCAGCATTTCGTTCACAATTTGAAATGTAAAGGCAGGAAGCAATATTTTTACAACTGGGTTTGTATCCTTGTTGTAATTTCTGTTTTGATTTTTCAGCTACATGTCTCAATTAAAATTTACCTGGAAATTTCGGAGTCAAACGGATCACGGGGAAAAGGTAGTGTTGTACGAGGAGCTGTGTCTCCTGAAAGCAAATTTAGAGTATCAGGGCATCGTAGAAGCGTTTGTGGAGTCCCTCCCACAGCTCCTCCTCCAATTTTCCCTCTACCTACTCTCCTACACTGAAGAATACTCGGATTTGAGGGACGTGATGCGAGGTTCAACGTTTCCTTTTGAGTTGAGTCTTGTGGTGAGTTTTTGTAGTTTTGGGCTGGCTCTGACCAAACTGGAATCAATTTATTTCGGGTGGAACACAGAACTCACAGGGATAAAACTCCTGGGCTACAGAACTATTCACCTGCTTCTCAATGTCACACACGTTGGTGCGTTCACTCAGTATTCAATGTTCAATATTCTTTGAAAAATCTATTGGTTGAATAATTGCGATTTTTCACTTTGACTAACTGTAAGCATGGGTATTTTTTTGTGCGTTTTATTTGTATACTTTCAGCAACTTTGGTGTTTTGCAGTGGGGTCGTTTGTCTCCTCTTCCCCCGGTTTGCATTTGTCATGTCACCGGTTGTTTGTCTAACTGCGACTGCCTGGATTCTTGCAAACACCAAGTTCTACAAGTACGGCGGAAAATGGTACTGGCATCACCTATCAACTTCCCGGGGAATGTACAAACTTAAGGTTTTAGAATTATTTGCCTCTTTTCATCCTGCCTACGTGAAATCAAAAGGAGATTTGGACTTTTCATCCAAAAAAGATTTTGTGAGTGCGAGACTCGGTCACGACCTTCTTTTGCTCCGAAGTCTTCCGAAAAACAAGGACATAATTTATGTCACCGTCTTCCTTGGTTCAATTTTAATTTCGGCATCTACTGCCATCTACTGTTCTTTCGTTAATTGCCAATCCAACTCCCAAAATCCAGTTGAATCCAGTTGGATATTTCGAGTCGTTCAACAATTCTCGCTGTACTTTATTCTGTGGCTTCCTCTTCTTTTCGTGTGGCAAGTGTTGAGACAAATTCTGAACGGCGTCTATTTAAAATACTCCAAAGTTCCAGCTCTCACTGAAGACTACATAAAGAAGGATCCAGATGGAATCGTCCGATATCCGGCCTACAGCCCACGGTGGATTCAACGTCGTCTCTACCACCAAATCAGACAAAATGTACCGCACGTCTTGATTCAAACTTTGGAACAAGGGAAACAAAGTGCCAAGGATTTCAAGGATAAAATAGTTTCCACCAGCCACAAAAATCTTGGTCTCGTGTTTTGCAAAACCATCTTAAAAATCCTGTTATTCTATGTTATTGTCCTTTTGTGCTTATTTCCGTATAACACACTACTGAAGTATAGTGCACGCACTTTTAACGGTTGACAGTGAGGCTTTTAATTTCATTACTTTTAAACCAAAAACAGGACGAAAAATAAATGGAGTTGCAGCATACGAAATTTTACAAGTTTGGAATAGAATTTTTATTCATTATTTTACACAAACAAAAAATAAGACATATTTTTTCTGGTTTTGATAGGTTTTCTCTCTGCATATTTTGTATTTTGTATTTTTGAAGTGTGGAACGTTAATCGCCATGATTAAAATGGAATGTGGCTTTGCTTTGTTTTTCATGGTACACTACTTTTACATTTCTACTTGAAACTTGATACTTGAAATGCTCGAAGCTCGATGCTCATTTTTTTCACCTTAAAATTAAAGCACCATTAATCACATTAATCAATCATTGGCAAGTTGCACAAATGTTTTGTTGGATATCTTAAAACTTGAAACAGCAATCAAATTAACAAAAGTGCTGCAACAAAGTCATTCTGTTGTGCTGAACAATTCAAATTTATTGTGGCTCATGTAAAAACCTCGGGTGAGAAAGCTTATAAAATTGCATACCAATTGTGTTAATAGGAAAATGACACATGAGTAAAAGTCCTATCGCGTTACAAACAAGTAATGTGAAAAATCAAACAAACGGCGTTGAATTAAAACAGAAATGTGGAATGTAGAATCTCGTGTCATTTTATTTACGGATAAAAACCTGTCGTAGTGTTTCCATCCATGACCAAAGATCAATGAGCAGTTGAATTCCAACTTGAAGGAAAATAGAAAATAGAAAGCCATCGCCCGCCCGTCTAATTTTTGGCACTAATTTTGTATTGTTGATTGTTTATTGTAGGATTTTGAAGGTGAAGGAATTGCCATCTACGTATCTTTAGATCACATCTGACCTCAAGTAAAGCAAAATCATAAGTGGCGTTCCATCTTGACAATTTCTACAGTCAACTGTTTACCCTGTGACTAATCTCTATCATTTCTAATTTCTAATCAAAACTGGATAAAACCCGTAAATGGCATACCCCATTTTATGAGACAAAATTTCTTTATACCTAATTGAAACACGACCAAAATTTAATTCCCATGAAAACTGAACAGCAGAGGACAAAGTCACACAGTTCAGACTTCTCAAGAGACATCTCAAAACTCGTGAGGAAATTGGAATTTAGAATTTGGACACCGCTCAATATTTTCTTGACCGATCATCCCGCTTTACCGAGAAGATGAAGCGTGAGGCGTTAATTCGTATCCATTGCGTATTTTTGATCACGCCACAATTTTTGATATTGATAAAAGTGACATTTTTTTTCATCTAGACACGTTAAATTTGATATTTTGCATTCCATTATGAAATTCTGCTGGTCCATTACAGACAAGTGAGATGCACAAAAGGTCAGAGGATCAACTATCAACGTGACTACTTTTTGTTTATCAACAATTTTTTATTAAATCATAGACAATGAACAACGGACAACGGAATTCATTTCAAAAATACGTTTTTGTACAAGAAAAATTACCGAGATAATAGAAAAAAAAACAAAAATTAAATCCAATGAACAATGGTCAAAAAGACACGTTTTAAAATAGCATTAACACAATAAAGACACAAGACACGATTGGTTATTGATTATTCAAGTAAGGAAATGGATTTTCAGAGTGTACATTTGTTTTCTTTTGAATGATCTAGCTGTCGTTTCTTAACACCATAACCGTAAAATCCAGAATCCTGATTAATTTTGGTCACAAAAGGCTCCAAGGACTTCAATCCATCAACGAGATCAAATGCTAAACCAAAATATCAAATGTTATAGATAACCAGAAAATAAATGCTCAAATTATGGGAATCAAATTGACCCGCTTTTGTTAATTACGATTAACTACAAACTCGGGTGAAATGACAATAAGAAGGAGAAAATGAGTGTATAAAATGGCAATAGTTTTAAATTTTACCTTGAACTTCTCGAGAAAAATAGTCAGTTTCCACTATGATTTCAATTCTTTTCAACTGTTCCATGTGGCGGAAAGCAAAGAACCAGGACAATTTGGATAATGTCGGCCGATCCTTCTTCTTCACTTCCAAGTTGATTCGCAAGCTCGTCAAGCTCGTCAAATTAAAAATCCATTGCTGTCTTTGTCGTTTTGTCAAACTCTTAGAAATCTTGTTTAAAATCTGCTCATCTGACATTTTATAAAACGGCTGCAGAAATTTCAAATCCAGTCCAGTGAACACGCAATCCAAATTTTGATTCGAATTTTGACTTTGAAAGCTCCCAATTTCCAGCTTTAGTACTTTGAGACAGTGGAAATTCCAAAATTGTGGTCCATTTTTCGGAAAGTTTTTGATCCGAAATCCAAAGGAAATGTCCTCGACTCGAGGGAAGAGATTTGACAACTCTTGAAAATGATGCTCAGCTGACTGATGTTTTAAATTCAAAGTAGAGACATTTCTAAACTGCTGATCCAGATATGAAGGAAAAGAACCGCCCTCCTTCAGCCTCACATCAAAATCCACTGATTTTAGTTTTGGAAAAATGGAGAGAATTGAAACTCCATCTTGCGGTTGAAAAATGAGACAAGGAACAGGAAATTCTTGGCGTGGGGACGAAATTGCTGAGGTCATTGTCAAGTGGTCAAGATTCTTCATTTTTGGATATTTTAGTCCAGAGAGAAAACCCACAATTTTCAAAGAGGTCAGATTGACCTTTTGTCCCTCCAGCAGTTGATTGACGACCCCTGCAGCTTGATTTTGATTTTGATTCCTCAAATTTTGATGCAACTGGATTTTGGACATGTCGATGGTCAAAGATTCGAGTTTTAGTTGTTGAGCAAGAGGAAAATCTTTCTCGCTCAAAAACATCTCAACATTTTTCCTCGTCAGTTCAATCTGACCAGATTTGATCAGATGGGCCTTGCCCAGAGAAACGAAGAGGGACAACCCACTAAAATCCAGGGGAAATGGGCCAAATATCTCAAACCGATTTAAATTTACCGCTCTCTTCAGAAGCCATTCCATCGAGCTACTAAAGTTCAAATGTGTGTTGTTGTATCCTTGGAGTCTAAAATTCAGACTCAGGCACCTGAGTGCAGGAAATGAGTCACTTTTTCCCTCCAAAAACTTTGCCAATGGGGAGAATTTGTTGAATTTGAAGGGTGATTTGCAAGTTGAGGTTGATTTTTTGGAACGAATCATGTGGTGACTTATCCTTTTGTCCAGTTGCAAATTCTCCAGAGCTCGGAGAATCTTTAGCAGAGGTATCACTTGTTCACCACCAACAAAAACATCAAAGGTGGAATAGTCCGAGCTCAAGCTCAAGGATTTGATTCGACTCCTCCAAACCTCAAGAAAATCAGCCAGGTCCGCCGTTTCTTTCAGCGGGAGTCCAAAGTGAAAACGAGTGAACGGGGAATTTTCCGGCTGAATGGATCGTCTCAAGATCAAAGTAAAGTTACTGAGTGATTTTACGAACCAACGCCGACTAACTGAATCAAAGTAAGAGGAGCCACGTGAAATATGGCCAGTTAGCTCAGGATCGTACTTGAAAGAAAGCTGGACGTTATCTGGCCGATCTCTGTAAATTGATGTAGCCAGAGAATAGAAAGTCCTAGACACCCCACGAAGACCAAGGAGACTTGAAGTTGGTAGTAGTTTGAAGATTCTTACTAGCATTTCTGGCGGAAGTTGAGGAATTGAATTATTATTTACTGGGACTGTTTTTCCTTTTGATTTTAATCCAGATCCAGATCCAGTGGAAAATGTAGTCATTGTCATCGCATCGGCATTGGCATTGATTAAATTCAGCTCTTGAACATACTTTTTGCTAATCAGCCGCGGGCTCCTTCTCAACTAAATATGCAAAATGCAGGGGACAGAAAAACAAGATACAGAATAATGCATAGAAAAAAGAGCATATTTTACAATCAATGATAACAAAACATTTTTCAAGGATTACTCGAGTCTTTTCTATTTTCTATTCCACTACTTACCAAAATACAGTCATCAGCTGGTTTCTTTCTTCTTAAACCTGATGATGCCGCACCACTTGCTTTTGTCTTGTTCCAATACAAACGTTTTCTAGTCTTGGAAGAAGTGGACGAATTTGTTCTTCCCATTTCTTCTCTTTTATTTTTATCACAATGCCAATATAATTTAAAAATTTGGTAGTGATGAAATACTCTTATTCAGCAAAGTTGACTGATTTGTAATCAATGAGCCGTCAATCAAAAATCAAGAATCAAAACTTTCCTGTACAAAGGATGAAAAATGTTTTAGAACAGCAAAAGCAAACCACAAGTCAGCCTTGGAACCTTTGAACTTTTGCCCCGAGAATAAACTTTTTGTTTGAAAAAAGGAAAAAGAGAGGAAAAAATTGTAACATGAAGAATAAAGAAGAGTGATTGTAAAAATAGGCCAAATGCCAAATGCCGAATGAAACAGGTGAAATTTTCTTCTCTAAGGCTACGGAAATTTTCTTCCTGGAACTGGAATCTAGAACCTTAAATTCGACAAATTCCTAATCCTTGTGCTTTGTGCTTTAGGCTTAATGTAGTTCTAGAAATTTCTCTTTTCTCTTATTTAACACGGACCACGGACCATTGCCCATACAAACTGGAGTAAAAAGAACAGAATTTTATGGACACAAAACAAGCAACAAGATTGTAGCAGACCATCCGGTTTTCATCTCCTACATAAACTGATTGCTCTGAGCAAAAATTCACAATTTTGAAATGTTTTCAAAATTCTGAAATAATATGACAAAGTGTCGCTCTAGTCATGCTTTGACCGAATTTTATGAAATCAGAATGAGAAATGTGCCTGCAGTAAATTTTAAAAATCATTTTCAGCTTTGAATAGATTTGTGAATGTTGCGTTAGCAACGGCTTGTCGTGGTTATGTTGGCTGTATCTTAGCAACAAAGCGTCGTAGAAAGTAGAAAGTGTTGAGTTTGGCTGGGCAAAAACTGGGAGTAGCCAAAATATACTGATTTCGTGTCAAGGTCACTGATAGAAAGAGAAAAAACGCGGAACTCATTTTAGGGAACTTGGTGAATGCAAATTACAGATATTTGTTTTGAACTTCAAAACTTTAAGGCATCTATAGAAAAAGCAAAGGCCTCTAAACTTTTACAAACTGGCGAGTTATCAAAATACTTGATGAAAAGGGACTTTGAAAAAAATTTAATAAATCAATATGAACAAATATAACGGGAAAAGTGTCAAATTTAGGCGCCGTTTAAAGTTTTTACGTGTAAGGAGGCCACAAATTATCAAAATTCATAGCATCTGCAGCCTAAAACAATATTTAAAAACCTAAAAATTCATTCACAACAACAAACCAAATCCATTTCAAAACTCCAGTTGTCACAATCTACAAAAAAGCCTCATCTTCTCCAGTAACCTAAACATGAATGAATGTCATTTATGATTTTTCGAGTATTTGTTTGGATATTATTCACTACTCACAAGCAAACTGTTTCTGAAACACAAAATGTCAAGTGTCAAGTTTTTGTGACACATGAAGAACAAATTAGAATTTACCCATTTCTAATGATAGTTATTGATACAAAAACAGGGAATAAAATATGATGAATATTACTTCAGCTGTTCACATTTTACAGACAAAACTGATAACATGATAAAAGTTTATTGGGAAACAATATTTTTATAGGTAAAATTTGAAATTAATTTATTGTAAAAATTACTGTTAGTATCAAGCACGTACTTTGACATTAAATATTAAACATTATTGATAAAAATATGAAAATTGGATAAATTACAATTTGAATTCATGTGAAAAAAATAAACAAAAATTAGGCTACAAAAAAATTTTCTACAAAGTAGTGCCTGTACAATTAGCAATTATCCAAAATCCACAAACAATATTTACGAAATTGATGTAAAAGTTATTAAAAAAAGTCGAAAAAGTAAACCTGGAGAAGAAAAGTAACTAAAAACAATAAAATAATATTATTACATCTTTGAAATTCATTAATCACAATAGTTGTAGCTTTTTACAGATGAACACAGTGTAAAATTAGTCTCATTTATCGATCGACATTCATCTTCCATTTGGACTTTCTTCAATATCAAGTATCAAGAATCAAGTGTATTTGGAAAGGCGGGCGTAGGATTTGAGGGAGTCAAGAGAATGCACTAAATCTGAAATTACCAAAAACATTTTTTATCAAATTCAAAAACTGTTGTCGTTTTTCATCCTTCAGAAATATGTATAAAAATCGTAAAAAAAAACAAGAAAATCATAATGTCAAATGTCAAGTAAGAATGAACTGATTCATGATATTTTACTCACGAGGGTTTTGCCAAGATTTGAACATGCAAATTCTCAAGCATGATAAATCCAAACTCTCCAGTCACAGCTGTCATCAACAAAGGTAGGTTATGGACACGGATACTTGCATCAATAAAAATTTTCAAAGAAGTGAGATCTAAAAAAAACAAACAAAAAAAGACCCGTTAGATTATTTTATCCTGTTTCAAATACCAAGAAGACGTAGAAAAAATTAATTGAATTTCAAAACTCAAAAGTACCTGGGCAGTTCAAAATTGACAGATTAGGTCGAGAAATATTCTTCTTGTTCATTTTCATATCATAGAAATATTCTGGATCCTCATGAAGTTTCCTCACCATTTCTTCCGAGAGTCCGGTAAAAGCCATGTCCACTTGAGGAAATGAACTACTTTTGGCTGTTAGTCCAATATCAAGTTGTTTGAGTCCAGAACAAGCCCAAAGAGAATGGGCAATTTCAGGAAAATTTGGAACATAGGAAAGCCTGAGTTTTGTTAAATTGGGAGCAAATACAGCCAAATTGTTCAGATTCGTATTTTTATGTTCGACTAATTTGAATTCTTCCAGATGAGTCAAGGGAGTGTCAAAGTTCAAAAGCCATGGCACAAACTCTCCACTTGTTTCTAGTCTCTGAACATTTGGAAACACATGAGAAATGAAGTTGGGAGGAATGCGAATATATTCATTATTAGACCTCAAGTTGAGATTCTTGACTTTTTCAAGCCTTGGCCATTTCACCCTCATCAAAAGATCTCGATCGAGCCAAAGCGTCAAATTAGTCATTGTTCCTTTGCTGCATTCCACAATTTTTGATAGAGCATTCACAAACCGACGCTGGAGAAATTCGTTGGGCTCTTGCGGAGGTCGAAAGGATGGTGTATAAAAACTAAGTTCCTCAACTTTTGGATTATTAGCAGCCAAAAGTTCAACAGGAAGAATCTTTTCGTAATTAATTTCCACTGAGATTTTCTTGAGAAGATGAATATTTCTCATTGACGCCAGAGTTTCAACTACATTTAAAGAGGAATCTTTGTTTAAAACTCGCTTCAAATTTGGAGACACTCGAATTATCTCGGAAGCCAAAGGAAAACATTCATAAGTCAAGGACTTGAGATGAGGAAGAACTGAATTCTCCAGAAACAAATGAGTTGGGTTTCTTCTCGATAAACTCCCCAGGACACCCAACTCCTGGACATTTGGTACTTGACTAATGAGAACATCTCCAAGTTCTGTAAGGTTTAGGCAACGGAGATCCAATTCAAGACGTTTAACTTCTGGTCCATGAAGAGTGAAAAATTCAGTCAAATTTGGATCATCCAAGGGAACTTGGTCGAAAATAAAGGAGCTGCAAGGGAATCGACGAGATTTTTTGACGCAATCATTAAACTTTTTCAAATTTTGACTCTTAGCAATCTCTGTTATCCATTCATCCGCAAATTGCAAACGAATTTTCAATCCTTTCATAATAACATTTGTTGCTTCTTTTTCCCACGTTTTATTTACCAGCCGGAAACTAACAAGGGATTTCGTGGGAAGATTTTCAAGTATCTTGGCTAAAATCTAGAAGCAAAAGAATAAACATACCACAAATTATTTACAACCAATATTTTAAATGATAGAATATGAAGAATTTTTATTGATTATCCAAATTACAAAATTCTGCATGTGTAATAAAAATTATTTAACGAGCTGTGAAATATTTTACCAATTCAATGGACAATGCTTTTTGAGCCAGTTTCAAATTTTCAGGAGACAAATCCAACGGATCTTCTTCTTGAGACTTTTCCATTGTTACGTCTTTTTCTTCTTTTATGTTTTGAACCTTCACGTTCTTCTTACTTAATGAGCTATCTTGACTGCCCATTCCTTTCAACTTTCTTTCAATTTTCTACATTTACAAAGAAATTTGAAGGTCAAAATTTATGCATAGTATTTTTTAAATTATAAACGATATTAAAATTAAGTTTGCACAGAAAATTCAATGCAATAATAATTATTATTGTAATTTAGCAGCAAAAAAAAGTACCAACTCTATGCTCTATCAATAGTACTAAATTCAGGTTCATTGGTTACCTTTGATGATGAAGATGATATCTCTTGATGTTCATTTTCTTTCCCTTGCTCACTCTAAAATAATTTTAATTAGCCGAAGGATTATTATTGATTTTCATTAGAATTTACATTTTGCTTACAACAAAACACATTTAAATAATAATTGTATTATATGATACAAATAACAAACAATATATTAAAATCGGGGTGTTTTAATAATATTCAATTGTCTTACTTTTGTTGGTTCTGATGAACCATTCTCAGCTTGATCCGGATCCATCTTTTCCATCTCAACAACTAGAATCTACAATAGAGCATAAATAATAGGACAAGAATGCATCAAAAAGTTACGTTTGATATTTGATATCAGAAGATTTCTTCCCAAGCTTCCCATTTCTAATACGCTGTACATATAATTATTATTACATATTTATAGCTCATTATTGTCTACTTTCAAAGGACAAACATTGATTTTATTCTTCAAAATCATGTGATAATTGTCAATAAAACGAATCAGTTATGATTATAGAAATGTAAATTACACACAAAAAAATGTTTTATATGACTTTTACTTACTTTAATTTTGCTTCCCTTTGACTGCTCCTCGATCCTCGATCAATTCTTGACGTTAAAATTCAGGAGGCTAAATTTGTTGATAATTTCATACCAAAAGTCACAACTCACTTAATTCAACTTTCGGTCGATGCGTATTTAGCTGTAGTTAAGTTTAAATTGAGAGAGCAATTTAAACACGTCCAAAATTCAGAATATTCAACGAACGACTGACAACACCAGAACGAAAAAAAAATCAAGATTTAAGATTGAACAGCTGATTTCGTCTACGTTTGAATTTGGAGCGAATTCATTGAAATGAATTCCACTCTATGAAAAAAATAATTTTTTTGTTTGACTTCAACGTCGTTTGAATAAAATGATAACAAATTGGTACACTTTGTACAAAAGTTATTTGTTTAGGTGTTTACAATAAAACCTAAAATAATTTTTCTATTTCATTCAATTCTTTGTGTTTGACCAATTGTTCAAGTTTTGCTAGCCATTACTTGTTAAAAACTCTGTATTCAATAATTGTTATTGCCCATTTTTCTGTCGAAAAGTAATGACAAGATTTTCCAAATCTGGAATGAAACCCCTAAAAATTTGTTGGTGTACTTTGTCTCTGTTACTCAAGTTGTCAGGACGGGAAATTTTCCCTTTTTCACCCCGATTTCAATCCTTTGTGATTCGTGATGCATAAATATATTTAGTTCCTTCTCGATTCCAGCAGGAATTTTTACTCCTGATGGATAACAAAACATGAATGCATTTTTCATGACAGAAACTATTTTTATGCCCTTTTTTCAGTGGTCAGTGTCTTTTATTTATATTCTAAACAATTGGAAACAACATCTAAAATCTAGAATCTAAAGATGGGCGTGAAAAGCGGAAAGGAAGGAAAATGAAGAGTGCCGACCGATCAAAAAATGTAGAAAATTCATGGCAACATCGCTTTAAGTCCACAGTTCAGTCTCTGCTTTTATTTCGCATTTTCAATGATTACTTTGAGTGAAACTCTAGGTAACAAATGCTGACTTGTTTCCAGCACATGAAATGATCCACAGGAGCTGTGATTATTACATGAAAATGATGCAGAAAGACTCGGATCACGAAAAATACAAAATGTAAAATCCTTGGTTTCCCCAGACTTGGAAATTTCAGCCTCTAGAATCTAGAATCTAAAATCGCAATAGTGTAAAAATAAGTACTGCCACGTTTACGACTCCAGATTTTAAATCGACACAGCTCAACTTCTGACGTCCTCTTATCAAAGGAAAATGTATTATGTATTCTGTCCGCGTCTACCTTTTCCTATTCAGAGTGTAGAGTTTTTTTCACAGTCAAGCGAAAGTTGGAGCAGACAAACAAGAATTCAAAAACTTGATGAATGATTTCTATATAAATTGTTCAATTTAATTGATACACATGAGTTATGTGGCTAAAAATGAGTAAACACAAACCATGATTCTACATTCTAGATTCTAGCCATTCTAGCACAAACCAATTTGCGAATTTGCATGATTTAGACGCCGTTTGAAAGTTTTATGTGTATGAACCATATCATGTGGCCATAGTTGAAACAGTTGTAAATTCGTTGTTGCACAATAGATTAAATCTAAATATTATTGAATTAAATTAACGTCATAGCCAAGTAAATTCACTGGGAAAATGTATCGTTCCCTAATTTGCTTTCCATTTTCGGGCTCATGTTACTCTTCAATTTTAGTTGTTGATACAGCTGAATATTCTCTTGACACTTTACACTTTACACGGACAGGATTCCGAACCAAAGCGGAAAAAATCCACAAATCAAGTTTTCTTTTTTTGAATCTCTATGGAAAATGTAAAATTAAAGGAGCTTCAGTTAAAACATCAAAACTCCACCGACTTTGCACAACTTGGAAACTCGGAATTATTTCTAAATGCATAATGAAATGCCAAATGCCCTCATTTTCAGATAAAACCAAGTACCAATTTCTTATTCATTTTGAGCGAAATAATTCACAATTCACAGTGGCACGTGTCAGCTAAAACTGAGCTGTACTCCATATTTGATGTGGGAATCGTAGACGGCAGGCACGTTTCAAAGACTTCAACTACTAAATAAAGCAAGCACTTTGCACTAACTTAAAAAGTGAGCGGCGTCTTGCGTGAAAAAATTCATGACTCAAAACTCAAAAAGCAGAACACTTGCGCTGTAGCTGTTTTTCAACGCCGTCTCCATTTTTCCTGCAACAAATTGTCAAGTACACTACAGTAGTTCCAAAACGTGACACTTTTAGTATTTTGTTAGTCTACGTTTCATAGTTAAATGAGAAAATTGAACAAAAATGAGTGGGAAACGAAATCGCAAACATGTACCAAATTGCACGAATCTCATGACTCCTGGCAACTATAGGGGAACGTGGGGCAAACAAAATCAGGGGTAAAAAAAATCACGGCATTTATAATTTAATTGCCATTTCCCTTTTCATTTAAAAAAATCTAGACTCGGTGTTTTAAAAAGGCATTATCAAGTGCTTGAAGACAAGCACAAGAAGAAATACTAAAATCGAAATTTTTATAA
>JAQGBH010005968.1:0-13302 GCA_034698265.1 Sminthurinus aureus | reverse complement strand
AGGGCGAAATACGCCCTTCATTTTCATGTCCAATTGAAAGTTGTCAATATTCCACTAATACGAAAGGAAGTGTCCAAGCTCACATGAAATACAAACACACGCTAGAAAAACCCTTCGCTTGTTCAGTTGAATCCTGCAAATTTCGGTGTAAATGGAAACAAACTCTGAACATTCATTTGAAGAGTCACAGTGACGAAAAACGGTACAAATGTCAACTTTGTCCATTCCGAGGAAAAACACGAAGCACCGTGACACAACATTTAACTACTGTTCACCTTGACACTCGACCTTTTGAATGCACAAAACCGAAATGCACGTATGCATCCAAAGGAAAAGGCGACCTCCAGCGACACCTTTTGATGCACAACGGAGAGAAAAAATATGCCTGCTCATTTCCAGATTGCAATTTTCGGTCAATTCGGAACGGAAAAGTAACTCTTCATGAGCAAAATGTTCACAGCTCGGAACAGAAAGAAAAATGTCAGAGTTGTCGGTTCAAATGCAAAACAAAGTCTCAGCTCTTACGTCACTTGAAGACTCACACAAATCAATAACAGATGTTTTTGCTTTGGATAAAGGTATCAACTGCTTTCAGGCGTCATAGAAAAATAATCAAAATTGAATTTCTAAATGGCGAAAGTTTCAAGTCCTGTTTCTCGTTGACAAATTGTAGAAAGTTTTTTCTTTTTGTAATAAATTAGTTGAGCAATGTCAGTTTCAAAATGTAAATAAAACTACTTGCCTTCTGAAAAAAAACCTGTTTTTCTGCTAAAAGGGTTTTTGTTCAATTAATTGTTGAATTACGTGTCAAAACTGCACAGCTGAAGTGTAAAATTTTAGACAGCTTTCTAACAAAATAACAAAGGAAATCGAATAAAAACAAATAAATCATCAGAATCTTCAAAACTAATCAAGAGGTCAAAAAAGAAATTTAATATCACTAACGTTTGTTACTATTACTTTTATTCTAATGACCACTCATTGCAACCATCTTAACGTTTTGTTTACCCGGCGTCAAATTCGCACAAAGGCAACGTTTACGGACGTTCCCAAACCAATTAAGTGCTACTGCTTAAAATACAAATTCACAAGCATGTTCATCTGTTTTCTGGAACAGAAGAGTCGCCTTTTTGTCTTTTTTGTGTGCCCATTTTGCCTCGAAGTTGCTCTATGAATGAATTTCTCTTTCAAAAAGTGGAACAAAACCCACACTTTTCTCAATATTTGGCGCATTAAATTGTAAAGCGTAAAAACAAACGTCTAGAAGAACCCACCATCGCGCCCAAACATTGCAATATAAAGTACAAGTCGTCATTGCCATTTTTTAAACATGATTGCTAAAACAACAGGAGTAATTTCCTTACATGATGTCAAAATTCGGCATATTTCGTTAATTGTACATTCCGTACAACTCAAAATATGCCATTAACCATACATTTGATCTTGGGAAAAATTGAACTTTTGACTTTTGACTTTGTCCTACAGATTAAACTCTTTTTAAGTGAGCACTGTAACAAAACTATTGATAAATCACTTTGCTCTTTATTTCTTGCTCAAAATGAAATGCCGCATGACGCATGATTTGTCGAGTGAATTCTGATACAGATAAAAGCAACAGACCAGATATCACAAAATGCAGTGCACACATAAAGTAAAAAAAATGCGTTGGCGTATTTGCGTCAACTAATTTATGTGATTGTGACTATTTCTGATCTACATACGTAAGTACAATACATCACATTTAGCTACGGTTCCACTTCGGTATCCTCTCTCCGTTTAAACTGTGTAAATAAAGAAAGAACTGTCTTTAAAACTGGTTTCACGCCAGAGTTCCAACCCTACTTAAATTTAAGTTGGAAATAAATTATATCCTTGGGCAGATTGTTTCAATTAAACAGGGTTATACAGTAAATTCTGGAAAATATCCTAATTTCTTATTAAAAGTTGCAGAAGATCATCTCACGGTAATCTTACGGCTGTTTTCCGTTTACTGTTTAGTGTTTGGCTCATCCTGCTTTGATGTATTTAAGAATTTGAATTTCGGTACTTCAGAAAAACCGTTGTTAAAAACTTGAAAGCTACAAAAAAAATGGAATAAAATTTGTCATACTTGAACGCCGATTATTATGTGTAATCTTGTTTTGGGGGCAACAGCTATGTCAGATGGTGGCGGTATACAATGGTTGATTTATGAACATCAGACATCGATTTGTTTACATAAAAAATATAACTTGCCCTAATCCAATTAAAGAATAAAATGTGTGTTAATAAAAGCCAAAGATCAAAAAAATCGAAACCAAAAACAAAAGTGCACATTTTTGGTTTTCCAGTAGAAAGTAGAAACCTTGGAAGCGCTTTTAGTACGTACTTTGTGTAGTTGGATGACAAAAAAGTGTGTACACATTTCCTTGGTGAGCCAGCCTCGGGCAACGAGTTTTGATACTTCAAAATCCATTTTCATCCCTTTTCAGATGCAAAATGTCATTCATAACTCTGCACACAGAACACAAACTGACCTAGATTGTTCCACTTCCAAAAACCTAACAAGTGAACTAGAACTTTAAATTCGTGCTTGTTTATGAGTGTTTCTGTTTTCTTTTCTTTTTTCAGGAAATAATCAGATCCATAAATAAATAATCCACTACCGAGAATTCCCCTTCCCTTTTATTTTTATCCCTTCTAATTTCTCACGTACACACAATTTCCCTTCACTTGTTCATTGTAAATCGTTCATGCTAGCAGAAAGTGTCATTTCGTCGTTGCTCCTCTGTTTTCAACGTGTCAATCTACAGAAGTTTTTCCTCCGTGAAAAACAAACTTACTTTCTCGTCTGCAGTGATTGTGGGCCCAAAACAGGACGAAAACGCGATATTCTGAATCAGGAGTTTTACCTGCGTGGAATCAAAGATGAATACTCAAGACAAAGACAAAAAAAATCAGAAAAATCGAGTTGTGCACAAGTGCGCCTCCTGTCCGTACTCCACAAAGATTCTCGGGAGCTACAAAGTTCACTTGAAAACCCATTCGAATGAAAAGCCCTTTAAATGCTCCAAGTGCCCCTTTAAATCCAAGTGGGAAAGCAGTTTCAAAACCCATTTGAGAAGTATCCACGCGGCGTTGAATCAATCTCGGCCGTTTCCGTGTCCACATCCTGGATGCTCGTACGCTGCAAAAGAAAGATCAAAACTGATTCGGCACTCCACAATCCACTATGCTGCAAAATCGTTCTTTTGTTCTCATAACAACTGCAATTATTCTACAAATCGTAAAGACAGTCTCATTCGGCACATTCGAACTCACACGGGAGAAAAACCGTTTGTTTGCCAA
Source organism: Sminthurinus aureus (assembly GCA_034698265.1). Lineage (NCBI taxonomy): Eukaryota > Metazoa > Arthropoda > Collembola > Symphypleona > Katiannidae > Sminthurinus > Sminthurinus aureus. Next base: position 9,975 of record JAQGBH010005968.1, on the reverse strand, counting down.
TTTGAATCCTGTTCTTACGCCACGGCAAATGCGAGTCATATTTTGACTCACTCAAGAACTCACACAAAAGAACGGCCGTACAAATGCCCTGAACCAAATTGTGAATATTCAACGACCCAGAGCCCTCATCTCAAGACCCATCAACTTGTTCATCATCCGAACGAAGGCCAAGAACGTCCTTTATTTCAATGCCAAGTTGAACTTTGTGAGTATTCCACTAAAAGGAAAGCAAATCTCTCCTCTCATGCCAAAAAACACAGCGCTGAGAAACCGTTTGCTTGTTCATTTGAACCATGTGAATATCGGTGCAAATTTCAGCGCCAACTTTCCGAACATTTGAAGACTCATAGTGACGAACGAAGGTACAAATGTGAACTTTGTCCATTCCGAGGGAAAATAAGACAAACAGTCAAATCGCATCTCAGAAATACTCACGGTGATCCCGCCTTTCAGATGCACCAATCCAAATTGCGAGTACGCAGCAAAGAGAAAAAGAAATTTGAATGATCATCTTCTTATTCACAACCAGGAGAAAAAATACGCTTTCTCATTCCCAAAATGTGACTTTAAGGCGCGTCAAAAATACCATACCGAGTCACACGAGTATCATGTTCACAGCGACGAAAACATGAAAGTTGTTTAATTTACGACTACAAATGCAAAACAAAAACTCATTTGACGGTCCACATGAGAACTTACACCAAGGCAATTCCTTATTTTTGCAAAGAAGAAGAATGTTAATGCGGAGCTATGACAGCAGCTGGTCTCAAACACCACAAGAACAAACATCATCCGCTGATTTCAGAAAAAGGAAATTGACAATATTACGCTGGTATCGTAGCAGCAGCTCAGTTTTTCATTTTTTCTTGTAACATTGGTTATTTTATTTTATTATTTATTGTCATCAAGTCGATATGGCCAACGGCCTTCACAACAGTAACATTGGTTGGTTATTGTTTTATGGTAGTTCAAAAAATAAAAGATTGTGAAATTATGCTTTTCTACAAGAGTTTATCCTAATTTCTGGTTCTAAAATTATTTTTCGTATTTGTAAAACTATTTTTGATGTTTTGTAACAAATAAAACTTTGGACAGTATAAAAACTGTAACCCTGTAGCATTTTATTTGCATTATCAATTATCATTGTATCAACTTTAAAATTGCCAGCAGAAATCGCACAAGTTTCGCCCAATGTTCCGTTCGGAAGAGTTTTTTTCTGATTTTGCTGAAAAGGCAACGTTTTGACACGAGTCACGAGTTCAAAACAAACTTGTTTAAAGCATTAACTTTAAAAGGAACTTAAAACGACAAAAACCAACTGCGAGGATACGAGAAATCAATGATAGGAATATGTCAGCAAAATTTGAAAAATGTCATGTCAGTGGCATAAATTGACATAAATGGCACAAATTGGCAAACATGGCAAAAATGACAAAAAGCTCAGTTTTTACAGTAAAATCAAAAATACATGAAAATTTTAGTGTCGTGTTGTGATAAACTTGTATAAAGTTTTAATATAACTTACAAGAGTCTTAAAATACTTGATCAAATTTTACAAAGTTTTTGAAAAATTTGAAATTTTCGAACTGAAATCTGTTTACTTCAGTAGAATTTCTGCATGAATTAACTCCGAAATGAGTATAAAAACACTTTTTAGAAAGGAATTGACCCGAACCAGGAGCTTGGACGACCAAAAAATAATTAATGTCAGTTTTTGCCATTTTTGCCACTTGAAGAGATTTATGTCATGACGGCATAAATGGCATTTATGCCATTTATGCCACCCCTGGTTAATACCAGCTCCTATCATTGTACATAGGTTATCAATTATCAAAGTAAGAGAACATGTCTTTTGCTAGTATCCGAGCATCTCAAGTATCAGAGTTGGCTAATCTCTACGGAGTTGATGAAGATGAGGCGAGAGAGTGTTTGATATTACACAAATGGAAAATGCAGGTATTTAAGTACATAATATTATTATTATTGTTGACAAGTTGTATTATTGTCATTTTATTTTATCTCAATCATATGTAAAATTTTTGATTGATGGATAGGATGCTCAAGAGGATACATTTCAGCGTCAGGTTGAGGCAGAACATGCAAAAAGCTCGGGTGTTGATGGTGGTTCAAAGAAACGGAAATTAGATTCTCCAGACAAAACAAGTAAAAAAGCATCCTCAACATCAAAAGGAAAAGAGACAAGAAATACCAAAGATGAAAAGTTAGTATGCATCTTGATTTTTTACGCTGTATAATTACATAGTCTAAAATTATTTGTAAGTTGATAACATTGATGGATGTTATAATATATTATGATAGTTAAAATGTCCCCTAAAATATATCTGTTTTTTGCATGCGCATTAAAAATGAATAATAATTTAAATACATTTTACTTTGAGTATTTATCATTTATCAGTAATATTTTCAAAGAAACGCCCGAACCGTTGATATGAGTAAATACGACAACTTGATAATAATTTTGTCATATCCTGTACCTAAAAGTGTTTTAAAAGTTGAAATGCGACCCCTTTGATTTTTTATCTAGTGTGTAGCTGTAGGAAATAGTTATATTATAATCTGTGTTCTGGTGTAGATGGTCACTGATCACTGATTCATTTTTTAGAGTATTACAAATGTTCGGATCTAGAAATTATAGAAAGCTCTCTCTCACAGATTAAATATCAGTCATTTGTCATTTGTAGTGTATGTACATTTAACTAACAGAGATACGTTCATTTGCACTGGTTGTTATTAAAAAAGAGTAATTATTTTTCACTTTAACCGTTTAAAGTGCTATTAGGAGTACATATTTCGAGCATAATAATATTCTTGTTTGAAAGGTTTTTCTTTTTAATTTCCAGCTCTTAAAAATTTGAAATGTGGAGACCAGAATTTCTATTTAATAACAGTGGTAATTTAGAGAGACTTTATTGCAGTGAAAATTGGGATCATTTCTGGCATTCTTATGACTCTGCTCACGATTACATCATTCTTGTAATTACTTTTCTGGGATGTCTCACTAATATTTGTAACATTTGGTAAGTTTTTGTATCTTTCATGTTATTTTGAAACGCATTAAAAAATGATAAATGATGCACCGGAATTGTGTAATAATTTTTACATTTTTATATTTTAATTTTTTTAATTTTAAACTATTGTTTGGCTTTTCAGGGTTTTCACTCGTAAACACATGAAGAATGCAATCAATTTCGTACTGACGGCCTTAGCTTTGGCTGATTTCCTCGTCATGTTAAACGGTCTTTGGAAGCAAATTTATTTGTTAGTTTCTTCCTCCATCCCAAATCAAAATTATGGACATGATTCTTGGCTCTTTCGAGGTTCCTATGCACATGCAGTTTTGGAATTGATTTATGAAATTGCGTATTATGTAAATAATCCAAACTCAAAACTCGTATTCACTTTTATTATTATTATGTATCTTGTTAATTCCTTTTGTTATTATTATTTATTATTTACAATGATGATTAATTTTGTTTCCTCTAATATTTTCCCAGCTCTTTGTCACCTGGTCCATTTATCTCACAGTATTAATTTCCGCATGGAGATTTATTGGCGTTTCCCTACCATTCAAAAGTAGACTGTGGTTGACGGAGAGAAGGGCAAAATGGTCAGTTTTCTGGATCATTGTTTTGAGCATCATTCTGATTCCGTTTATGTTCTTTGGGGAAACGAGTAAAGGACGGAGTAGAGATCAAACGGATGAGCAACTTCCACCATTCAATCATAAATTTGGCCTCAGAGGAGGAGTAAATGAAGATGAAGAGGAAGAACCTGAACCTGAAACTGAATATCACTTGACAAGGCCAAAGGGGAGTTTGAAAAGTATGGGTTGGATTTATGGGTAAAAACTTGATTTGAATACATAATTTTTTAATGAACAATAATTACTGGAATAATTACAGAAATAAATTTTAAATCTTATTTTTATAAACAAAAAACTAATAAAATTATTATTAAAAACTTTTCCGTGTAGATTAGGCATCAAAATGATCCCGTGTGTCATCTTAATTATCTGTACTTTTGGAATAATTGTATCCATGACAATTGCCAAGAGAAGAAGGAACGAAATGGTTACCGATGGCAGCCACTCTGAATCTACAATTAATGATACGAGTATTAGTCATCATCATCATCATCATTTTTGTGAATTTGATAAGACAACTCGAATGTTATTTTACATTCTCATCATTTTCATTCTCACGGAGCTGCCAGATGCCATCGTCTGTCTCACTTTTGTCATTGCCAATTCTAAAGAATTCCGTAGAGAATGTTTTAGACCCATTTCAAATTTCCTCGTCCTCCTCGAATTCACCTCGAGTGCCCTCTCTTTCTTCGTTTATATCAGGATGAGTGGAGCTTTTTGGCGAACTCTTGTCGATACTTTTACCTGTCGACGAGGAGGAAAAACAAAACCAAAATCAGAGCAAAAATCGTGGTGTATTTGCTAACAATTTATTATTATTACAGTAATTTTTGTACACATCAAATCCTAAAATAAAAAATAACAATAGAAAATAGTAATGTGAAAGTTCAATTTAAATTCATATTGAATATTATAATACAGATAATAATTAATGATACATTTTTTACATGAAAAGTGAAAAAGGAAAAGTTGTCGAGGGGAAAAGATAAAAAATATATAGATAAACCGTTACAACTTTTACTACTTTTTCCATTATTTGTGCATGAAAATCCATGTTTAGTCAAAATTGATAAACCTCGCCCATTGCCCACAGTAAAAAAATTGCATGTGCATGACATGTGAAACATATGAAATGAGAGTCACTGAATGTCAAAGTCAAAGTCCATCTTATCTCATTTCCAATTTCTCATGTTAATAGTCAATACTCAATACAAAGTTCATTGTCAAAGTTTGGGAAATTTTATTTTAGACGTCAGCATATTTACTTTTAATTATTTTGATAAACTCATTTTCATTTCTTATTCTAATTCTCATCCGTTTTCAATTTTCAAGTTCAATCTTCAATATAAAAACAAACAAAAGTTCTCTGGCAATGTTATATTTTGATGCGTAAGTTCAACTTAAAACTTGATTCAAATTATTTTCCGAGGATATTATTTGATTTTCTGTTAAAATATGCTACAAAATCGATGTAATATAATAATAATAATAATAATTTTTTGCTAATTTTTAGGCGAGATTTAACCCCTAGAAACCAAAATCCAACGGAGGAGAATGAACTTGAAATATCGAGACTTCGACTTTTACCACTTTTGGAACCTCCATCATCTTCTTTGTACACTTATTGCAGTCCAACTTGGTCCAACTTTTGGTCTTCTTATGATTCGGTTCATGACTACATTTCTCTCCTTTTGGTGACGGTTGGAGTCCTCACAAATCTATTGAATTTATGGGTCTTCACTAGAAAGGAGAATCGACAGTCTCCAGTCAAAACTGTTTTATTAGTTTTGGCCGTCTCTGATCTTTTCTTCATGATAACGGGACTAGTGCGAGGAAGTCTGCTGTTGTATCGAGGTCAAAAGAGGAAAGTCAATGTTGGTTGTGGCGGAGGAGATGACAAGATGATTCCCTATCAAATGATTGTGGAGCAACTCATCTATGAATTTTCTTATTATGTAAGGAAATCAAATCATAATAATAATTATTATTATTACTCTGTTAATTTTTTTATTGGTTTGTTCATATTTTTTTTCTTCGTTTTATACAGTTATTTCATCTTTATTCAATTTACTTGACGGTTCTGTTGGCTGTTCTCCGATTTTTGGGAATTCTTTATCCAATTCAAAGTCGACGTTGGTACACTGAGAGACGAATCCGATGGACCATTTTTGGGACAATTTTATTCAGTACTTGTTTGACTCCACTCATGTTTTCCCAGGTGAGAATTATTCGTGTGACACCAAGACCAGAGATGAATGGACCGATTCTTTATGACCGAGTGACCAGTGAAGTTGGCCTAAAACTCATGTATTGGGTTTATAGGTACTAAAAACACACTAAAAATGTCACATTTTATATTTTGAATGCTTTTTATAGTAATAATAATTAATTATTGTTGTTCGTTTTAATTGTGTACGCTTAGCGTCTTTGGAAAATTGATCCCGTGTGTCATTCTCACCTTTACAATTTTTGGAATAATTTTCTCGCTGATGAAATCAAATCGAGATCGTAAGAAAATGCAGAGTGCCGTTGCTATTAAAACTGGAATTTTTGCCATCTCAAAACAAAAGCAAGTGGGAAAAAATACTAATAAGATTTTGGATGAAAAACCCAATCAGAATAAAAAAACGGACGATAATAACAATTTAAATACAGTGTCTCTATCTCTGTATGAATTTGATCGGACAACACGAATGCTCCTCGTCATCCTCCTCTTCTTTTTTATGACGGAGAGTCCAGATGGAATTATCAGTCTCGTTTACATCCTGTCTAATTCCAGTGCTGTGAGAAAGGGTTGTCTAGCTCCTATTATTAATTTCCTCCTTCTCCTCGACTACTTGTCCAGTGTCAGTAGTTTTTTCATCTATTTCACTATGAGCTCCAGTTTTCGAACTACTTTATGGGAATCATTCAGCCATTTCCATTTTCACACATCTCCAAGAAAATTCAAAAGATTTACTTAATACTTGAAAGTCAAACACAAGAAATATATATCACGTGTGTTTAATAAATAATTAACTCTTGAGAAAAAAATGTAGAAAACATTTATCGGTGTAGATCGATCGATGGATAATCCTTGACTTTTTTATATTAACTTATTGATTTCTCATCAACCATGTAAAATATATTAAACTTCCGACTTTGCAGCAAAGAAAAACTTTGTATATATATATGCATTTTTATTCCTCATCCAATTTTGTCAATACAATCAAAAGATTACTCACAAAAGTCACAAGTAACAAGACAAAATATTAAAATATCGTATTTGAAAATTTATCATATAAAAGCAGACAGAAAACAAAACTCGTAAGAAATTGTAGAAAATATAAAATACCATGCATAAAATATTATTAAAGTAGGAAAATGAAATTAAGAGAAAACTATAATGCTTGGCGAGCGTGTGTGTAATAATTTATAATTAATAGTAAATTAATAGTAAATTTATTCAGTCTCGAGTCTCCTTTTCAGTCTTCAATCTTCGTTGAGCTTAAGATGTGGCATGAGTTTAAAGGCAAATTCTTGACTAATCCACGTCAACTTCTTCGTGACGAATTCTTTTTTATTATCCATTAACTTTCCACCCAAATATGGATTGATAATTAATCGCTTCAAATCTATACAAATCGATATAATATTTACAACAAAACAGCATAAAATAATTAGTGTAATTACCTCATTTTAATTTAATCATTGTTAGAATTAGAATTTTAGAATAATTATTATTACAGAAAATGTATGATTTAAAAAAAGATGTAGATTTATTTTCATTATTCATCTAAATAAGTATTTTACCTTTCATTTCCAAAATGGACGGATATTCTATCTTTGTCCTGTCGTCAAGTCTGGCTTGAAAATTTGGCTTTTGATATCTTTTGCCAGTCTTTGTGATTTTATAAAGACGGTCACAATTTTTCACGGAAATTCCAGTGAAACAAGAGTCCAGGGCGGCTGAATTGTGTTCGGGTACATCCACGTCAATATACACTTCCAGAGATTCCAGTTGTTTCATGTGAGTCCAGATAAAGCGACCAACGAGCAAAAAGTTCAGCTGTGGTGGAGTTGTATCCTGCGAATCATCATCATCAACACTATCATCACTATCAAATTCCTCACCATATTCATCAAAGTCCTCATCCTCGTCGTCACTTTCGTGCTTTTCTATCTTCAAGTTTTTGACATTGGGGCACATGGAAGCCAATACTAAAAGGAAATCGATGGATACATCCTTGTCCTTTAGACTAAGATTTGTTACGCTTGGGAGAAGAGGGATGGAATCTTCTGGAAGAGTTCCAGACCAATTCTGCATATCCAAAAAATCTAATAAAACAGTAAAATACAAAACAGAAACAGAATTTTTTTTTATTATGATTTAAAAATACATTTGAAAAAATGTAATAATACTAATTATTATTATTTATTATTTATTAATTATTACTACTATTATTCATGAACAGATATTTTAAAACCAGAATTAATTTGATATTTAATTATAAATTATACCTAAATCGGTCACAGCTGGAAAAACATCCAGTAATCTAATTCCAGGAGGAAACATTCGTTCTTTAGAATACAAATCCGAGTGCTGAAACTCTGAAATGCACAATTCCCGGAGATTTTTGAAGGTTGGAAACTGAAGATTGGATAAATATCCAAGTGGTTCGACTTTCAAAACTTGAAGAGTGTCTTTACAGGACTCAAAGAGATTTGTAATGAAAATTGTAGCTGGAGTAAAAAGATTTTCATCCGCTTCTGTCAGGCTCAGCGACAGCTCCAAATTCTCAAATTTAGGCAGTGGCAATGGATTTTTATCATTTTTAAAGGAGGAGATAAATTTGCGATCCATATCAATATCAGCCTCTCGCAGAAGATCAAGTTTCCCTAGTGAGTGAAGAAACTGCAAATCCTCATAATTTCTCACTCTTGCACAAATCGTTGTCAAATTGACTGCAGCTTTGAGAAGATCCTTGACAATTCCAGGGTAAGTTGAAAGCATTGTATTTACAAACTGAATCACTTTTAGTTGAGCAAGTTGAGATTGAAATTGAGCTGGAGCTGGAACTTGGTTCACATTTTTTGGTTTTGCATCGGATTCTGGAGCTTCTCCTTTTTCTTGTTGTGAAGCGGGGAATAATTTGAGTTGTGGTGCCTCAAATGACCATGGAAAACATAAACACAATTCTTCCAGACAAGGAACTTTATTCAAGAGTAAATCTCCCAATTTTGCTGTGAAAAATTCCAGCTTTTCCATTGACACCACATTATTAAACATGAATGTGAGGCTTTTGATTCTCTGATTTGATGATGAGGCAAAATCGGAGAGAAATTCCTTGAAATCTTGATGATCAAAAACTTGTGATTGGGATGAATTTTCGGTGATTAAAAAATTAAAACGAGAATAAGGGTTGTTTTTAGTTTTTTTCATGCATTTCAAAAACTGTTTTAGGCTTCTTGGTCCTTCGAGACATATAAATTCATTGTTAGAATTCAATTTGAAATAGATAGCAATATCAGGTCTCTTGGCCAAAATCCCACTTGAAATTCCACACCACTTTCTATTGACGAGCCTCCACTTGTAAAGGTTTTGTGTATCCACACATTTTAGAATATTCGTCAACATCTAAGAAAAAAAAACAGAACAATAATAATAATAAATAAATAACAAGATTTAAAACTGACGTTTTCTTTATATTTAAAATGAAAATAATATTATCGAAATTCAATCCTGTAATATTTTTTACCTCTGGAGGCAAATTGTCCATTGAGACTTGTTTGACTTCTGACCCTTGACCCTGACCTTGACTTGGACCGGTTTCAACTTGACCCCGAGGATTTGACCAGTCTTCTCTGTTCATTTTCTTGCTGGCACTTCCTCCTTCAATTTTATCCTCTCTCTCTGCTGTGTGATTTGACCCCTTTGACATTTCCATTGATGAAGTTAGAATTGACGTCGTCTCTCCATCTCCGTTCTTATTCGAATTCATATTCTGCACATATCAGCATGTTTAACAAAAATTATTACTAATTATACATGCTCAAGAATATTAATTGTGTGTATATTCACATACAGCAAACACATCAAATGTATTTTGTAAATGTATCCTTACCTTTTTGACTCCCGTTTTATTTTCCATTTTCACTATTTACACAACAACAATTCCAAGTTGGGAAAATGGCAGGCCACAACACAATATACAATACACAATTAATATAAGAGCACACTTTTAATCAAGAGCGTTTTAAAATTAATAACAATTAATTATTTTAGTAGGCTCCGGTGTTTTGACATTTGTCAGCTGTCAGGGGCCTCATTC